>JABSTQ010009291.1:0-213872 GCA_013358835.2 Ixodes persulcatus
ACATCCCTACGGTGTTGTAGGCTCTGCCACTTGGCGTGCTGTAGGAGTCTTGCGGTGGGGAGGTCCCTCGAGGCCGTGTGGCACGATGATGGGAACACACGTCTGTAGAGCGTGAGGGCTGCTCTCCGCTGGATACCTTCAAGGGAGCTCTTCAGTGCAGTTGAGGGGGGATCCCATATAGCTGAAACAAAACTCGAGTTGAGGGAGCACCATAGCCGTGTATAGATATCTAAGTGATGCCGCCGGCATGCCGCGGGTGATGTGAGTAATGAATCCCAATGTGCGCCTCGCACGGGAGGTGGTCTCGTGCACGTGTCTACTGAAGTTTAGGTGCTGATCGAATGTAACTCAAAGATTTTGCAGTTGCTGACATTAGGTAGGGGGATGTCACCAAGCGTAAGACTGCAAGTAAGTGATCTGTTATATGAGGACACGCTGATCGTCGTGCTTTGGCTTTTTTGGGGTTTATCGGCAGCTTGTGGACCGTAGACCAGCGGAGACAGGCGTCGAGGTCACTTTGTAGGGAGGTAAATGCGTCAGGTGAGTTCAGGGGCTGTATGAGCGTGAGGTCATCGGCATATAATGGGCTTTGGATTGCATCCCATCAGTGTTGTCATTCACATAGATGGAGAACAGCGTTGGTCCCAATACGCTGCCCTGTGGAACGCCGGCAAGCACAGTGCAGGGAGGCGAGAGGTGGCCATGGAAGGCCACTCGTTGGGTCCGGCCACTGACGAAGTTCATCACCCAGTTGGCCAGGTGCCCTCAATGCCAACCTTCTCCATCTTTTGGGGAAGAAGCGCATGGTCAATCCGGTCGAATGCTTTGGAGAAGTCCAACAGGACTAACTTGCAGGGAGTTCGCTGATCAAGATACGTGCTGAGTGTGTGGACAGCCACGGCCAGGGCGGTCTCGCAGCTGTGCCTTCGTCGGAAGCCATGCTGTGCGGGGCTGAACAGTCCATTGTCCTCCATGTGGTCCAAGATTTTCTTATTGATTATTCTTTCGAGCGTGCGGCAGACTATTGAGGTTGATGCGATGGGGCGATAGGAGTCCGTGGTGTCCGTGCCAAATCCACCTCCCTTGTGAACAGGTGTTATAATGGACCTCTTCCAGGCCGAGGGAACAGTGCCGGAATCCAGGAGGCGCTGGAACATTATGGTCAGGATAGGCTTGATTACAGGGACAGAGAGCTTGAAAAATGCAGGATGCACTTGGTCTGGCCCAGGGTTCTGGGCTGTGCGGATGGAGGACACTGAGTCATGTACACCCTGTTCTGTGATTGATAGTGACGAGAGAATGGGCTGAGGGCAGGGGCTCCGGAAGTATATCTGATGTGGGGGCGACGTCTGGGGGCTCATGTCGCATCATGTAGTTCACCTCTCTCTCTCCCTCTCTCTCTCTTATATATATATATATATATATATATATATATATATATATATAGGTATATTGTTGTGATTTGACACTGGAGGGCGAAGAGCAGCGGCACGAAGGAGCGCGTGCTGTGATCGTGGCGCGAGGGAGCGAAATACGATCTCGGGATGAGTCAGGGGACAGCCATGGCGGCGTAAGCCGCAGAACACCGGCTTGAATAAATGGTACCACCACGACTTCGGGCCCTGTCTCCCGACAGGCTGTAAGCGAGAGCACCACAATATATATATCAACGACCACTGACGAAGCACATGCAGAGAATGAAGGCTGAAGTCTAATAGAATCTTCGGATATTTATTAGTGAGAACACACTTATTGGAGAAACAATGAATGACAACTTTAAAAGAAACGGGTTAACAAGGCTTCCAAACAAAGAATACATGTGACAAACTACTGATGCAAACATACATACATATACATACATACAATATACACATATAAAACATATAAAACACGATGCACAAAATTCAAAACCCGCACTTTTCCTTCTACTTCGGGTCACACACAATAATTTTTTTTATATACTGAACGGTGCGCCATCATGGCAAACCAAACGTGGCTGCCCGTTCAGTTGTCCTGTTAACAAACTCGTTGATTATTTCGTCTAGCACCAGTTCCGCGGTCCTGCCCTTGTGGACATGTAAGAGTAAAAGATGCGTTAGTCTGCTTTGTGTCATACGGCTGCGGAGGTACGTTCTAATTCGACGTAAAGCACTGAATGACCGCTCGCCTGAGGCTACGGATGCAGGAATGGACAGTAAAAGCTGGACGTACTTAATAATTTCATCAAATATTTCCCGCACCCCCTCCGACTTTTTCTGTAGGACATCTATGATGCTTTCTACTGTTACTGTGTCCACATCGGACAGAAGAGATGGCAAGAGCATAAACTGTGCTGAAAGTCGAGATAGCACAAAATCATCAACGTGTCTACCTAAATTCTTTCGCAACTCATCTGGTGTATACTCTTGCCCCCTGGCAGCATTTGTCAACGTCAGCTCAAGATAACCAGCTTATCCATACCGGGCTGCTTAAACCGACGGTGGATTTCACACGTTATCTGGTCAATGGCCGCGAAAAACTCCTTCCTCATTCTTGTCTTGGGGTCAAGTGCAGCAGGTTTAGAAGGCTTCTCTGTGAGCTCGAGCCTTTTGGTGGTCTTGTAGGCCTTGTCACTTGAGGCTCTTTCAATCCTATCTGCGTGGCAGTTGACTGAGTTTTTTGCCACAGTTCGTCAAAGGCCCGTTCTGAGCGTAGGCGGGAGATCGCTTCACCCAATGCCTCGGCAGCTTCCTTTGCGTCAGCCGCGCGGAGAGCTGGGCGTTGCAGCGCCTTTGCAACTTCTTCACATGGGCCAAACAGCGCTATTGAAATATCAATTCCGAATAGCGTCTCGAATTTTTTCATGGATTTTGAATATCCTTGTAAGCTGCAGCCCTGCAACTTTCCGTCGTTGAGCGCGGTGTCTGCGTTAACTCATTCAGAGTTTCTTGAATTCTGCTATAGTTTTCGCGAAACCTCCTCAGTGATTGTACCCTGACCGTCCACCTGGTTGGGCAAGGGGCAGCAGACTTCTCGGGCTCGAGTCAACACGCTCAGGTATTTCATGACACGGAGGGCTCTCAACACTAACGAACACGCTCCGCCCTTATGTGAATCCAATATTAAATTGGAGATGTCTTTCACGATGCTTAGGGCGTCGTTTATTACGTCGCAACTTTTGCTGGCTTCCTGCAAGACTAAGTCCAAGGAATGGTTACTGCAGTGAACATAAAGATCTCTGGGCTCAGCGTCGCAAATTTTTTTTTGTACTCCGGACAAACGTCCGGACATATTAGCAGCTCCATCGAAACAATGCCGCGCAAGTTCTGAAATTCAGACCGATTCTTAAATCATATCTTTCAGGACTTTGTAGAGTGTGTCGGCCGTACTGTCTGGTGCGTTGTAGAGCCCGACGAACGCTTCTCGTGCACTGAGAGTCAAGCGGTCTACCCATCGCACACATAATGTAAACTGCTCTTGTCCTGTGATATCTGTAGTCCCTCAGCAATGATACCCAAAAAACGGCTCGACCTCACGTCCTTCACGATGGTGCGCTGTACATTGTGTGCCATGATCTGTATTATTTCGTTTTGCACATCAGTGCTCAGCCATTTGTCTCTCCTCGTAGCCATCTTTTAAGTGCTGCACGTCGTTCGATCGATCTTCTAAAAGATCTATGAAGTTGCCGTCCTCTTTTGTGTGCCCCTGTAACGCTTGACCTGAGCGACAGAAATAACGGATAGAGCTGACTATGACGCGCAGCGCCATCATAGATTCTTTCTGCTGCTTCTGGTTCTGCGTAGATAGAAGCTGCACAACGCGAATTCCTGTTGCTCTGGAGAGGCTACGGTTTAGAGCATCTACATGAATTTGACTTTCTCATGGCGTTGCAGGACCGTCGATGGCGACGTTTCGAACGCATCGAGGCTGCGCTTGCTACTCCCGGTTTCGACACGGTTGGACGAAGGAAAAATTACTAGCAAGCGGCGAGCTCGGGTCCCCGGGGTAACGCTGTGGGGTGACGACTACGAGTGACACTGTTTGAGGCATGACCACGTGAACACACAAATAACAGCTGTGTGCAGATGTAAACAGGTTTGTTATTGTGCGGGGCCGCGGGACTTGTACTACTCACTCTGTCGCCCGCCACCAGAAGGTGCCATGATACGTTCAAAGCTAAAGCACTGCAGCGCAGGAGGCCTATGTTATATAGATGCCTTGAAGCACGACCTACTGTAATCCTGACCTGGGCACAGCAGAATGTGCCAGCGCGCACTTTGTAATACATGGCCGCGGCCGCAGCGTTTTGTCACGTTATGACTTCGCGGCGCTGCATAAAGGCTTTTTTCTTTCCTATAGACCAACACGCGGCCCTGACGTCACGCAGCTGCGGTGGCGCTGTCGACGGCACTGCGCATGCCCAGACGCTTCGCTTCACGCGAATTCGGTTTCTGCGCACGCGCAGTGCCCACACCTGGTGTGGGCAAACGCGGGTTTGTTTGTAAACAGCGTGTCGGTCTATAGACCATTCCATTTAGCGCTCTCTGGGCGGCACCATTTTGTTCGACAGCAGCGCCCTCTCCATACACCCGGAAAATTCAGCGGGTTCGGCGGGGTAAAACGAGAGAGAGGGCACGCGCCCGACTACGCTAGCAGACAAACCGGGAGGTTGCCATTCTCCATCTGTGGGCTGTACTGGCGGGCTGTACGGAACATCGAACTCTCGCTCGTGGCTGCCGTTGTGAAGTGGTTCGCGTTCTTAGAATAGTTATGGCTACTCCAAAATCAGCCTATAGATCTCTGTTGTTCTATTTCGGTAAATGATCAACTAGCATATTTTTTTTTCCGTTACTTAAATAGCAGCTGAGTCAGCTGGCAGTACTACCCTCAACTACTGCGTGTATTGCGGCAGGAGAGCACGTTTTTATTTATTATTTCAGACTTCCACTCATGGTCGCTAAAGGCCTACACCAGTACGAACTTTGTATAGTAAAAAGGTACAGCAACCGGGTTTACTTTTCGCCGGAGAGACCGGCCAATCTGACATAGTTTTCCCTTTTTTTTTTTTTCTGTTTGCACGCAGGTAACAGCGCAATGGGACCCTGTTAGTCTTTTTATCTAGCATAGTATTACACGATAACTGGCATACCAAAATCTGCGCATCTGTGCTTGAAATTTCCAAAATGACGCGACCTTTCCAATGTTTACAAAATCACAGTCCAGCGTGCGATCTTCACAGCCCAGCACGTGCGTGTTCGTCGCTTCGGAAAGCGAGCAAAGCACGCGCCATACGCACGAACGCTCAAAATGGCACCGGCCACAAGCTCGTTTTTGGAAAGGTCTATACTCGCGGTCAACTTTCTGTGGCAATCCGAAGAGAGGAGGAAAGCGCGTGTACAGCGGCTGGTGCGCCCATTGCCACAGAAAGCTGACCGCGAGTATAGACCAGCACGCGGCCCTGACGTCACGCAGCTGCGGTGGCGCTGTCGACGGCACTGCGCATGCGCAGACGCTTCGCTTCACACGAATTCGGTTTCTGCGCACGCGCAGTGCCCACACCTGGTGTGGGCAAACGCGGGTTTGTTTGTAAACAGCGTGTCGGTCTATAGGTACAGCCCACTCGGCGGAGCAGACGACATGCGGGTGAGAGCATTTTTTTCTCTCTATTACCCCCCCTGGTCTCTGGTCCTGACCTGTTCTCCTCACGGGCCTCACCGCGGGATCGAGCCTTCAGTCGCTGGTGGCGTGACAGATTCGTCACTAGAGGCGCTGCCTGCCAGCACATTGGCTATTTATGGGTGTTCCGAGAACGTGCCCGATTTCGACCATGGCACAAGAGCAGTTGGAGCTAAAAAAAAACGCCCCAGCGCTTCTGTGACTGAGAAACGCGTTTTTTTTTTTTTTTAATTTAAGCAAACACAAGAGCGATGCACTCTGCCACGTGCTACTGCTACTGTTCAACCTGCTGGCGCCACGCTACGGTATGTGCTCCAAAGAAACACGTATCACCAGCCGTGCGCCATGCGGACCGTGCGCTAGACAGGCTGTGAACCGCGTTTGGGTCGCAGAAAAGCCTTTACCAACGCCCCCAACGGCAAAGCGACGCACTTCATCGGCGACAGCGTTACCGACAAGGAGGATAGAAGGGTAGGAGAGGGCATGACGTGAGACGCGTAGCCTCCACAAGCCATGCTCCCTTGACGCCTCGCCTCCCTTTCTCATTTTCCTCCACTCTCCTCACTTATCAGCCCAACATTACCACATCACGTGACCGTAGCTAGCCTTCGATCTGATAAAACCTACCGGACGGAGCGTGCGCAAGCCTGCAAGGAATCCTCCAACAATCAAAAAATTGACCGCATCTCGACAAGGTGAATGATGTTGATTGGGGCGAAGCTCTGGTGGTGCTTGTCTGCGTAGACGCCGAGCCTTTCGTTCGTTTTCATCCATGTCAGAAAGAGAATGTGTGGTATGGAAAGTGGTTATATACGCATCTGAGCATTTGACCGCAGCGCCCTCTCGTCTATCGTCTATAAACGTTGAGCCAATGCATGCAACGTTTAACGCGATTATATACGCATTTGACCGCAGCGCCCTCTCCTGTATAAACGTTGAGTGGCTACATGCAACGTTTCATTCATGACATCTCCAGCTCTTGAGTTACTACCACACCTCGGAGCCCCTACTCGTCCCGCAGTCGTGGCCGAGTGGTTAAGGCGAAGTGAGAACTGGGCGCTGCGAGCCAATCGAGTCGACACGAAGTATTAATCTGAAGTGAATGTGTATTGATTTGTTTTGATTGTGTTTTTTACCATGCATTAAAGATATAAAAAAAATGGACTAGAAATCCATTGGGGTCTCCCTGCACAGGTTCGAATCCTGTCGACTGTGCAAACATATATTTTGTTTTCATAATTTTTTTTTCATCTTCACTCATCATCATTATCATCATCATGAGATTCAATCATCATCATCATCACCATGAGATTTAATCATCATCATCATGAGAGCACCGGACGCCGGACGGACGGATGGATGGATGGAAGGACATGGCTAGCCCCTAAAAAGCTTCGCCCCTAACATCCATCTCGCACGTGACATGTCACGTGCACCAATCGTCAGAGAGATCTGCGGTCACGCTGGGAACAATATCGTTTAAACTTTTTATGACTAGGCTTCACCAATATTGCAACGTGCCCCCTCCTAGTACTTATAACCTCCTTGTTCGTCTAGCCTTCGATCTGATAAAACCTACCGGACGGAGCGCGCGCAAGCCTGCAAGGAATCCTACAATCAGCCGTCCATCTCACACGTGACATGTCACGTGCACCAATCGCCAGAGAGATCTGCGGTCACGCTGGGCACAATATACCTCCTTGTTCGTCTAGCCTTCGATCTGATAAAACCTACCGGACGGAGCGCGCGCAAGCCTGCAAGGAATCCTTCTACAATCAACCATCCATCTCGCACGTGACATGTCACGCGCACCAATTGCCAGAGAGATCTACGGTCACGTTGGCCACAACATGCCCCCTCCTAGTACTTATAACCTTGGTCGTCGATGAAGTGCGATTCCATGGGTAGGTCAGGATTACAGTAGGTCGTGCCTTGAAGTGTACCCACTATTTTTAGAGCGCAGCTCTTAGGCGCCCGTTTCCGGCTTGAGCGGCGTCGGCGTCGCCGTCGGCGTAACCGCGCGTTGCATGCAACTCAGGTTGCATGCAACCTGAGTTGCCATGGGTTCCATGCAACTTGCATTGATTGCAACCTGAGTTGCCTCAGGTTGCATGCAACGTGCATTGAATGCAACCTGAGTTCCACGTGACCCCCCCCCCCCCCCGAGGTGTAACCGCGCGGTGCATGATGGGTAAATTTCCCCGCTAAATTTAGCGGAAAATTTTCCCCGCCACATTTAGCGGAAAATTTTCCCCGCTACATTTAGCGGAAAAAGTTTCCCCGCTAAATCTAGCGGAAAATTTTTTCCCGCTAAATTTAGCGGAACAATTTTCTCGCTAAATCTAGCAGAAAATTTTCCCCGCTAAATCTAGCGGAAAATTTTCCCCGCTAAATTTAGCGGGAAATTTTCTTCGCCCCCCCCCCTCGAGGTCACGTGACCCCCCCCCCCCCCCCCCCCGAGGTCACGTGACCCCCTCCCCCCCGTGCCTTCCCCTCCTCCTCAAGAGCTGCGCTCTAATTCGGCGTTATAGGGAGTTGTAAACGGCTTTCAATTTTTTTTTTCAATCAGACAATAAGAGCTCGGCATTCTGGCATCATCACAACCATAGCTGTGCAAGAAGTAGACAAACTTGTGCTCCGCATAGGTTGTGATAAGTCTTAAAAGAGAGCAGGTGACAGAGGTCTCTAGTTTTGACAAATTTCAATACATTGCACTTTTTATTTTAATTTTGCCAAGTCAGGAGTTATTCATGGTTTTCAAATTTTTTTAGATGTCCTTAACACTTGGTACGGAAAATGGCACATATAAATGCTTTTGAATAACTTCAGAAAGTTATTGTAAATTTCATCAACATCCTAAACATATCACTCCAATAGGTCCCTTCGACCTCTTGTCTAAATATGTTGAACCGCTCGGCGGTTATATGATAAAACAAGAATGACGCATTATTTCTACTTTGTTTATGAATTTGTTTTTAAACACATGAATATTGGACTTGCATGGTAATTCACGACTCCGGCGTTTATATTTGCACTGTCAGTATTGCTAATAAATAAATCAAACGGGGGATCGGTGGCCAAGTGGGCTAGCGCACACCAGCTTGGAGCATGTGGAGCGAAAGCTCGTGCTGCAAAACCCAGGGATCCTGGGTTCACTCCCCACTCCTGCCCGTTTCGATCTGGATGAGCATCATACCGGCGTGCGGTCGTGTATCACTACTGCATGATGCGCGTTAAAGACCCCAGGCTAGCGGTTGAACTGCACTGGCTAAATTGCTCATCTACAGCGAGCGATCTGTTGCAACTTTCAAATGGCTGACCAACACCACGCCGTTTAAATATCCACACAACCCCGATTAAATAAATCAATTAATGTCTTGGAGTTTACAGTAACTCGAGTTGAAATTTGTATTGTATTTAAACACCCATTTGTTTGAATAATAATATCTATCTCCCTCTTTAAAGGGCAACTCCGCACTCAATTCCAAACATTTAGGGATAATCTGTGATTTCGGATAAAAAAGCCCTAGTAAAAGACACTACGTGATTTGCTTCACGAAAAATGGGATATATATTTGTAAATCTAATAAAGCAGAAATCGAAACCGAAACTTCAGCTCCGTCCGACAACATTGGTCTCAGGCCGCCAAGAACATGGCTACATGTCACAGGCTCCTCTACGCAACGACGGGTCGTCGTGTGGGATTGGGGCAGGCATGTGCGAGGTGCAAGTGTCATCTGCACCGCACTCTTCACCACATTTTGGTGTCTACGACATTCGATGACGTCTGCACAATAGAGGCATTAGTCTGCGGACATAGTGTCCATAGCATATGGACAAAACTCAGAGACACTAGAGAGTTTTAGGGAACCGTTTTTGCACATCCGATACGGTACGATGGGCCCTCCGGTACGAAGTGCGCATGCGCTTGTCTTCCGCGATCTTACCGTAATGCGCTGCTCGAACCGTAAGGCGCGACCGGCACGACCAATGGCCGACATGGACGGTCTCGCTTGGTTAGCAAAACGGCTATTTCGCTGGCGGAGAGAGCGTGCCATGGCTTCAAACATGAATAAAATAACTCGTGGTAGTACCTAGCAGGAGCGGCATATGTGATAGCAAGTGCATAAAGTTGGAATCAGCAAATAAGAAAGAAAATACAGACCGAAACGCAATAAGACATCTTTGATGGAAATAAATTAATGTTTAGCAGCGCCAAAGCTCTTCTGCTCAGTGGCGCAGGGGATTAAAGCGTCGATTTCGTGAGCTCGTAGGGGTGCGGTAGTGGTGAGTTCGAATCCTGCTGGTCCTTTACTTTTTTTTATATATATTTCTATTTGTTTTTATATTGTAAGATTTTTATATTTTAAGCTTTTTATATTTTTAAGTTTTTTTTATATTTTAAGTTTTTTTATATTTTAAGTTTTTTTATATTTTAAGTTTTTTTATATTTTTAAGTTTTTATATTTTTAAGTTTTTTCCATTTTAAGTTTTTCTACATTTTAAGTTTTTATATTTTTAAATTTTTATATTTTTAAGTTTTTATATTTTTTAGTTTTTATATTCTTAAGTTTTTTTATATTTTAAGTTTCTTATATTTTAAGTTTTTTTACATTTTAACTTTTTGATACTTTTAAGTTTTTAATATTTTAAGTTCTTTTTTTCATACAAACGTTGGGATGTGCATTTCGAGCTCTTATCACCCGTTTTTACAGCCGCTTTATGACTGAGGGTTATCTGTAGTGTCAACAGAGAGAAACAGCCTTCTGGATCAAGGATCTGGATACTTTTTAGTTTAAAAATTTTGCATGAATTAAAAATTTGTGTTCTAATGCTAATCACATATATTCTATAAAACGAGCCCTTTAAATATTGGGTGATTAATAAATGCACAGCAGTAAAGTTACAGGTTTTCCTGTATTAATTTTTTTTTTTTTTTCGTGGTAGTACCGTACACGGCACAACGATCGGTTCGCGGGCGTCCGACCGTGATCGTCTGCTATCTTTACCGTAAGAGAGCCACATGAGCGCCGTATCTACCTCCGTCCCTCCGCCTTGTCCTCGCAAGCGGGTTTCAGCGGAAGATGTATCTTCCTACTTCGGGAGGTGTTAGGCCCTAATCCTTTTTTTACTCCGGCCCTTTGGAATGACGTCCTTAAAGGCTTGAACGCGGCGTCGAAAAAAAACTTCTCTTTGCGAGGAGCGAAGGAACGGATTGACCTCCTCGTAACTTTGTACAAGAAAAATGACCGCCTTAACTTGAGAAAACGAGTATGTTTTTGCTATTTTTGTATTTTCTTTGCGATTTAATATTCCTAGTTTTATTTGTCCATAACTTTCTTAATACTCGACCCTGCAGTGGGCTTCGAGGGAAAGACACAGGATCGCTGGCAGACGACTTCGAATGTTGATGATAAGCGCGCGCGAGCGTGTTCTTATTTGTGTGTCAAATCGAGTTTGCTGTCGGCGACTTTTCAGCATATCAGGACGTGGTTGAAGTAAACATCATATTTGGTTGATGTAAAACACCAAAGCTTGCCCACTGAGAACTAATGACTTACAAAACAAGTTACCACGTACGATAGAGGAACTATTTTATTTCCCGAGGATATGAATCGGGTAAACTAAAAAAAAAAAAAAAAAAAATACGGTGGCAAACGAGTCCCTGACACCCAAATTCTGCCGTTGGTTGTCAACGTCTCCGGGATGCGCAGCGCCGATCGGAGATGGGGCAGATCCTCCTTTGTGAACCTGAACTGCCGTACGACGTCCTCCTCGTCCATCGACGACAAGTTGAACGTCCCATGCCTTGCCGCCAACAAGCGCCTCTCTTAGTGCGCAGACAGCCGTACAAAAGAACGTTTTGTAAATTGTTTTCTCCGAATAGAGCCAACCCCAAGTCATCGTCAAAAAAGATCGAGCGTCTTTGTTGTCGGAAAGCTCGTCTGCTTCTTTAGCAGACGAACATTTTAGAACTTCGCAGCGCCAGTAGCGACACGCCATGGAGCGCCAGGTTTTGTATTACGGAAGCGCATTCATTCCAGGAAAAAAACGGGACGAACTATAGGTAGGTATACATTGTTTTAGGTTCTCTATATTTTTACGATGAGATTTTTATTTGCTTCAGTTTCTGCGATTTGTACAAACACACGCAAATTTGCTTTTCTCGATGAGGCCGATGCAGGTTTCCGTTGCCAGGGGGCGCGACCTGTACCGATCGTCTGCTCTCGTCTGCAAATACGGTTCCCCCAAAGCCGTTTAGAGGCACACGATCGGTCGACTCGCCCGATCCAAGGTATCGATCGTTTTTGTTTATCGATCGTATTTTGTTCCGGTTCCCTAAAACTCTCTAATAATCACAAACGGTGAGACGACGACGACGGTTGTGACGTGGGAGACGGCAATAACGGTGGGGCCACGGCGGGGCGGCCGGACGGCTCCCAAGAAGCGCGGTGCGCAGGCACGTTACGCCAATCCCATGGACACCGCTGAGCGCCGAGAGGAAAGGTTGCTGACTTCACCTGTTACGCTTGCCCGGAGAAGTGAAAACAAGCACAAGGGGAGCAATGGTGATGACGTTTAGCTCAATGTTGGCTCCGCCCACGCCGTAGCCTTGACTGCGCTGCTTGTTGCGCCTCAAGTCGCCTGCTCGAGTCAGCCGATTTCGGCAACTTGGCACATTGCAAAGTTCACCGGACTATTTAAGAAACATTTAGACTGAACTGGGTTGTAATATTTGACATGTGGTTTTCCTAGGTGATACTGAAGAGGACTGCATTGTTTTTTTTTCAAAAACAAAAATGAAGCGGAGTTGCCCTTTAAAGCTTTCTCAACATATTAATAATCAAAGCCCCGCTACAAATAACTGTATAGTAGTTATTTTCATCGGTGACCTATAAAACATTAACTTTACTACCTTCATGCACTGTTAATACTTTGTAGTCACGCGTAACACACGAGTAGTCCGTCAACAGTTCACATTCCACTGTATCCTTGACTAGCAAACACACCCCACAACCCCAGACAGTGGTACGATTTTAAAAGCAAGCAAGCATAACTAGGGATGGCTCAGAACATCCATATCGCTGCAATATCAGGTTTCTGATAAAATTATTGCATCGAAGGAAAAAGAACCCTGATTAAATTACACTTCAAAATCAAAGTTCTTATTTTTAGCAGATTGTGCATTCACATAAAAACGTTTCGTAAAATCATTGCGTTCAGTACCAAGATAGCAATGAATCCTGCACGAACATTCAGAAATAAAAAAATCAAAGAGAAAAAAAAAGAAGACTAAAACACTACCGCAAGTTCTGCAAGTCATCCTTGCATCTACCAACTACTGCCGAGTCAACCTGTTTTTGCCCAGCCGAACCAAGTCAGCCTGTTTTTGCTCGTCAGGCCGAACAAGTGTCAGCCACCCTGAGCATTTCGGAAAACGGATGGGCCAGTGTTTTCTCCCAGTGCACTTCCTGGGTGACGCCGTCTATGGCCGTCTTTCCAAGAAGCCATTCTGTGCAGAACAAAGTGTTAAAACAACACACAACAAACAAATACTCTGCCTTATTATTAAAATACTCTGCCACAGATTGTGGCAGTGGCCATAGCCTCCACCGCCAAATTGCTTGCCAACGGGTTTGTGTACCGTGCGGCTACCTCAGAGAGTCCGCCTTCCGGAGCTCGCTTTTGGGTCGCCAGGAACAGGGGATTTCCTGTGTCCTACCGCAACCTCATGTTAATAATATTCCCCATCGCGACGGTAGTATCCCTTCAAGTCAGCAATGTGAACCAGGCCAGACTCCTCGTTTGCATACCGCCGAGTAAGCCTAGAAGTAAGACATGACGCTCGCGTCTTTATTTCGTTCGGGCCCTCTCACCTCAGAGCAAACGATGCGGCAAAATTTCTAGCTGCAATGCTTAAAGCGTGATTCCTTCAGGACAGGTAACGATTGTGTAAACCTAGTCCATCTGTTGCGCAAGCAAAAGAATCCAAAGCCGGCGGCGGGATGGCCATACCATACTCGCGTTCCGCAACGGCCACGTATACCATGCGAGACTCAGTGTAAGCTTTAGCGTCCTGTCCTGTCCACATGCGTACGGGCTCTAGTCCTTGGAAACGGCAGCTCAACAAGCAAACGTTCGCGCCTCAAGGCAAGCTGAACAGCTACAAGCCCACCTAAATGTCTACTGCCTCATCCTTGGAATCAGTCCTTGGAAACGGCAGCTCAACAAGCAAACTGTTCGTGCCTCAAGGCAAGCTGAACAGCTACAAGCCCACCTAAATGTCTACTGCCTCATCCCCGGCCAGATTGTGACGCAACATAACTTATTAAAAGTCTTGCTGTCACTGCTACAACCGGCCCGTGTGAAGTCGAAAAAGCATCCTATAAATCGCCTCTGTAGCTTTCTAGGAACAACTCCCCCAAAAGGGAGGGTCGTTCCTCTGCCCTTCGTCGAGTGTTGAGATGACGGGAAGCAACAAGCAACGTCTTGGCCCAGCAGATATGAATCGTAGTGCTCATTAACTCGCCTGCCAGCGTTCCCAATGTCAACTGCTATCCCCACAGTTTTTCCAACACCCGCTAACAAACTCATCCGCCAGCGTTCCCAGTGTCAACTGCAGTTCCTGCAATTTTTCTGACACCCGCTGACAATCTCGTCCGCCAGCATTTCCGGTGTCAACTGCTATCCCCGCAATTTTTTGCTATCCCCGCAATTTTTCCGACACCCACTAACAAACTCGTTTGCCAGCATTCCCGATGTCAACCGCAGTTCCCGCAATTTGTCCGACACCCGCTGACAATCTCGTCCGCCTGCATTCCCGGTATCAACTGCTATCCCCGCAATTTTTCCGACACCCGCTAAGAAACTCGTCCGCCAGCCTTCCCGGTGTCAACTGCTGTTCCCGCAATCTTTCCCGGCACCTGCTGACAGAAACCCATCTGCACCCTGGGCCTCGACAAGCGCTCACTTGCTGACCGCATCACCCCAAGCCTAAATCCTAAATCTGTCTTCGCGTCTTAAATCCTGAATCCTAATAAAAACAAATCCTAAATCTGCAACAAGTCCTGGCTGTTTCCCCTCCTGGCAGTCATTATCCTTCCATCCAGCGAACATGCGGTGCCTCTCTTCTGGCTCCGAAGACGACTTACACTTTACCCGCACTCCTCGTAAATCCCCCTTGCGTCACCTCCTCCCAACCGCTATTCTGGGGTGCTCGAGAGAACACGTCCGCAATCTCGTCTTTCGAGTCCATTCGGTACTCAGTTCGAGGAGACACTTGCTGAGCTCTGCTGTGAGACAAGTCGCCGAAATTCCAACAAACTTTGTCTCAACAGGCATCGTTAGCGTTAGTGAACAACCCGCTCAATGAATCCGTGGGACTCCCTGGGGACGAACAGAAGCAGAGGCATACCGACCGGGCCCCGCGTTAGGCACGCCAATTGTGGTCTTCTCTGTGGTATTCTCACTCTATTAATAATCACCACCATATCAGTATGCGCTTCGCTCTTCTCCCAAGGAGTGACACAACACAACGAGAAGACAGCGAATGGGTTTACTGTACCTCCCAGTTGCTCATCCTCGAGAGCCGGCAGTACGAGCCTGCCGATCCTGGTTGTCGCCCGTCATTCAGAGCTCGTAGTCCGGAGTCCATGTCCAGGCCTGCGGACCGTCCTTCCCACGCCAGCACTGTGTGGGCTAGCTGTCCCAGGCTATCACAGCACGAGACTCGCTGCGGAACCACTCCAGGATCGTCATGGCCCAGGTTCGTATGGCCAGGGCTCACCGTTCCCTCCAATCCTGCTCAGAACCTCACTAGTGGACCACTCTGGGGATCGCCATGGGCCAGACCAGCCAGACCGGCTCCGTCGTTCCTGCCCGGGCCCAGCCTCGTGCAGCACGCTCTGTCTGGCGCCAGCTTGTGTCTCTTCAGCCAACCACCTGTCACGTGCCCTCCGCCCCGTCTTCTTCCACCCTCGTCTCCCACGGGGTGCAGGCGAGCTGGTGAATGTTAACCATGTTGAATAAACCTGAGACTGGGGCAGAAATGAACACATAAGTCGAAGGAACAGAAAAGAACTGGACGTCGTCATCCTTTTCTGTTCCTTCGACTTCTGCGTTCATTTCTGCCCCAGTCTCAGGTTTATTCAACATAGTACTAGATCCATTTACTCTCGAACCGATGTTTCTACAAAAGGTCCATCGATAGGACTTTGTTTTGCCCATTCCTTCGTCACCCAGAGAAGTGCCTCGTTCTTCTTTTTGCTAAATTCTCTTGCAGATAAACTTCATGTTGGCTGCATCACTCTTTTCATTCCGGAACCACTCGTCTCATGTTCCTTGTTCTAAAAACTGTATAATGATTCCCGGAATTTTATCAGGTTTTTGACGGTGGTGTATGAAGAGCTACTAGGTACGTCATTTGTTTGGAGTGCTGGTAAATCAAGCCTTTGCACTACTTCACTTACTTTCATCATCAAGTTTTCACCGTCTGCGGTTGGGACATCGTGAATCTCAACGTAGAGGCACCTGCTGCGCCATTCGAGATCGTTAAAGTTGTTTTTCAATGCTCCCAATTGTTTTCTGTGATCCATCTTTTCCATGCATTCCACGCAATTTTTTTAGGTCAACGATTTCACCGCCATGTTTTCCGACCTCTTCCAAAAGCTCAGTGTAGTGTTGGGACATCGTCTGAATGGATTGTGCAATGCCATCAACGGTCTCCAATTCTGAGGAGGCAATCTAGCTTAGCATTTATGCTCAGAAGCATAGTTTCCATGCAAAAACCACCTTCTTTCTTTAGGCCACACTTCGCTTTTGCACTTTTACAGAAAGGGCATCGCCAATTCTCAATTAAAAAGTCACCTTTTCATCGACTTGTTGGTCCCTGAATCCCTGAGCATTCTTCAAGGTGATAAGAGAATTTCCATTCAACAGATGTCAAAAAAGCTCCATCATCTGGCAACGCTTCATCACAAACCAAACAGGCGTCACCTAGGGCTTTTGCCTTTGGATCTTTCCCCCACATGAAAACTTGCTAAAGAAATGCCAACAATTCCACTCAGTGGCAAAACCTAGTACACTGATGCACAAAGAAATAAAGCAGAAGTATCGCTCACCTGTACGAAGAACCAAAAGCTACGCGCACATGTTAGCCACTGACTGCGAAGATCGTTGTGTTGGAGCGCGGTTTATCTGTCGAAGAAGGCCGAATACGGCAATCCTTGCGAAGAGTTGATTCCAAGCACGATGATTTCAAGCAAATGGGTTTTAACGCCCTTATCATAGGTCACTTTGTATTGCCCCATACTACATTCCATGCACCCTAACAGTCTTCCTTGAACCGAAAACCTGAATATTTTATTTCTTTCAGTTTTGCTCCAGAACAGGAAGAATTCGTTTGTGCAAAAATAATGTATTTTTTCGGCTTTGTATGGCACTTTGGGAAAAGCAGACAAAACAATGTCTGGTTTTTCACAAGTTCCGAACAGTCAAGCATGCCCACTATAACAACCTGGACACGTTACAGACCCGAAAATTAGTTTTGTTCTTGGGAAAGGGGGGAAAGAACTTTAGGCACAAGACTGGCACAAATTACCTGCACTTTGGCAACAGATAGCAGAGTGGGCATCGTAGCAATTTGGCACAACAATAACTCCACCAGTTCCGGTCATTCAGTAATGGCACCGTCCACCCCTTCGTGACTGAAACATCTCTACCAACATTCAAACATTTTATTATAAAAGAGCTGACAAAAGTACAAGACCGTCATGAAATACAATACAGAAAAATCTGGAGTGCGGAAAACACATAAGACAGCTACTGAGTATCCATGGGGAGTGAGTCTTCAAGACGGGCTGTTCCTTCCAACTGTGCCAAAACTTGTCTGGCATCCTGAAAAATTAATGTTTGTTAGCAAGGATGTTTTTCACCCATGTTACGTCAGAGCAGTCAAAAGTCTATGTTACAAAAGCAAACAAATTTTAGAACATGTGCCGTGTATGTTTGTATTATATTTTCAACTGCTTTACTGGGTGTGTTCATCGTTCTAATACCCTAGTTACACGGGCGATTTCAACTGCCATTGAGTCAACGACAGTTGACTCAATCGCGATCGGCCGGAGTTACACGGCGGCGCCAACTGTCATTGAGCCGCTAATGACAGTTGAGTTCAACTGAGCTCCCCTACCTCAGTTCAACTGAACGGACTTCCCCAACGGAGGTAAAATGGCGCCTGTCCGCGGGACCGCTGCCGCCGACCATCGTTTCCGAGGAGGCACTTACTGTTTCGGAATGCAGGGGGAGGCGTCTAAAAAGAATCGTAGCAGCAAAATATCTGGGAAGGAATAGATTTAGGCGTCCGAGTTGCCGCTAAAACGATCCCGGCTAGCCGGCAAGCCACCAAACGAGCGAAGATGGCGGCGGGACCGGCTGTGTGAATGGACAAATAGTAATGGGTGCACCCATCGTAGCGGGCGGTAGCTTGCTTCACCTAGCTTAAAATATGCGCAACTTAGCCTCGAATTTTGCTTTGGTACTGGTGTAAACGGCGCTAACAAGCAACAAGGTATTGAACATAATGTAGGATATTCTTATAATAAATAAAATATGTTTCTCCGAGTAAATTACTTTAACAATTAGTCTGATCACGTGGCACAAGAACTAGTTTCGTTTTTGCTTCAACTGGGTTCTGGAGAGCCGTGTAGCACCATCTCAGTTCAGTTCAGTTCAATCACAGTTGGGGCCGATAACTGTGATTGAACTCAACGACAGTTCAAAGCGCCCGTGTAACTAGGGTATAATTCACATATCGACCTAGGTAAACAGAAGTTTGTTAACAAAAAACTAGGGCGCAAACGAGCTGCGTTTGAAACTTTGTGTGCTGTGTTGTCCTTCGTCTTCTCCCCAGTAGTATCAAGGTTTTGTACTAAAAAAAAAAAAGAAGTTTGCTTTTTCATTTTTACATGCATAAAATCCCATATGAATGCCCTCCCCTGGTCACTTCAATGTCACGGTCATAACACCTGATAATTATTGCATTCGGTGCAACTTCCTTGGCATAAAAACAATAAAATATCTTGTACTTTCCAACAAAAGTGCCAAGTGTCTTATGAAAACTGGTCGCGTCTCGTACAAGCGATTTGTGCTAGCCTTTTCTGTTCAATCTGGGCCTCCATGTCTAGAACTTCGTAGCGGAGTTCAGGGGCCTGTATGCGCTCTGCAGTATATTTTCTTCAGAACTGACCTGCCGTGCACCTCCAGTTGTCTCAGTAAAGTTGGACACGTTGTATTTGAATGTTGAAACTAATTTTTATACAGTCTACACAAGTATTCATTAACACAATCTCAATATTTATTATTTTTTATTTCAGCTTGATTTGGTAGAAAAGAAAAGCAAGCAGCGGCATTTCTAGTGCTGTGAACACAGTGTTTTGCGGTAATGTTTTCTTCAATATTATTACTTTAATACTAATATATTGGTCACACAAGAATGCATGCGCTGGTTTTACGTTTTACTTTTTATTTTGAATACAGAACTTTAATTTACGTTCTGGGCATAAATTGTGTGGTTTAAAGTGAAGTACTGCCAGTGGCTCTACGTTCAAAGCCAATGGTGGCCCAGCAACAATGTGCGTCGCATGACTTGCTTTTGCGCGCATGTGTGTTGAATCCACAAATGTTGTCGCCTATCGCCAGGAGGTGCGCCATGCGAAGCACCAGTTTCACTGCTAATCTGTCCCCTGCTTTACGGGAGCCGATATTGCAAGTGCAGATCAAGGTCAAAAACACGGGAACCCTCTATGAACTCGCTTCTCAGACAAACCGGTACCGCAGATCGCGCGGTTGATGCAATTCCCGTCGGACATTGCGTGACAACCAAAGGGAATTTTCATGTTACGAATATTTAGCCAGAAAAACAGGTTGGGCAATCTCTCGGGGGAAGGCATCCGTACAGGATTTTGCGGTAGTGTTAAATTTAATATTTTTGTAATTGCAGAGTTTACTGGGAGCCTTATGTTACCACAATATAATAAAATTGAGATATCTCGATGCATAGTTTTTCAAGCTTTAATATTATCTATTAATCTAATCTAAAACTTGCAAACATCTATGGCAATCCAAAGCTAGCAAATTATCAGGGGTGCCAAGAGTGTCATTTTGTTTTAGAGCGCAGCTCTTAGGCGCCCGTTCCCGGTTTAAGCGGCGTAGCCATGAGGTCACGTGACCTCACCGGGGTCACGTGACCAACGGCGACGCCGCCGCTTGGAGGGAGGAGTAGCAGGCAGGATGAGGAGGTGGCGAGGAGGGAGGAGAGGTATACCTTCCCCTCAGCACCCTTCCCTCCTCCTCTTCAAGAGCTGCGCTCTAATTCGGCGTTACAGGGAGTTGTAAACGGCTTTCATTTTTTTATTAACAACTTAAAAGCTAAAATTGTATAAAATCAATGGAAGCATGCTAGCTAGTATCACGCAGTGACAGCAAACTGACATTGTGAGTACATAAAGCATAAGGGGGTGCTCTCAAAGTCTCGACCTCTGACGACAGGCACAACTTCCGAATTTGTCACTAATCCTTCTGGATGAAATGCTCTGAAAAACAAAAAGCCACTAGCATACTTTCTTAGTTACAAAACTTACCGAGACATTTATATATTTTTTTTTTTTTCATTTTTCACGCTGTCGTTTTTAGCCTTTCCAGTTAGAAGGAGCGCCTACACGCTTGCACATCCGTTCACCGTGTCGCGTATCATCACCATTGGAAACGTGGTGGGACAGAAAGGTTGAATTCCATACAGGCTTCAGCACTACATTGGAACAGTGCATAATGTCGTTTGTAGAGTTGTTTGCATTCAACAATGGCTGTTGGCGAGCTATGATCACGAGCAATTCCGCCGTGCCCGCCGAGCAGTTGAACCGGGAGACCGTCGCTAGAGCAGTTCCGGCTTCCATCGCGAGAGGGCAAGCAACAAGCTGGAGACACTAATAGCGTCAGAAATAGTACCGGCATTCAATCCTATGTTTGAATCAAAGAGTATGTTATGTAAATTCATATTCTGATGTTTCAAAAATGTTTCCATCGCAATGAAAAAGAAAATGCGTGCTTGGTGCCGGAATGCAAACATGCAGGGAGAATGGTGCAGGCACAGATGAAACAGAAACTGCAGTGCCCGATCTGTGAAATGCACAAACAGATATAACCGACAGTTTGGGGCCTACCTTTATGACATGCTGTGGGAAATGAGTGAGTTCTGCCACTTCCACACCAAAGCTCTTGTTACAGACACCTGCGAGCACAATAGAGAAAATTGAGATTTTCATTTCATTTCATTTTATTACCTTAAGGACCTCTCGTGAGGTCCTTAAGGTAATATGATGATGAGAACAAGAGGAAAAAAAAAGAATCATTACACGAGAGATTATACAGAATAACTTAACAAGCAAAGAACTATGCGGCAAACACGTAACTCTGAGGGTAATTTGTGAGCATCCCGCCAAGGCAAACAAGTAGCTGCAGTCGGATTATGCTGAAGCTTCAACTCGGCGTCTTCGCCAAACTCGGCACGGTGCACTCCCGAAGGGCAAAAACTCAATTTGGCTTCTCCTGTGCCTCACTGAAGGACAGAGCAGTTCTGGCAGCAAGGACGTGGGGGTCGCCGTAACGACCCAGCGAAGGTTCTGCCCAAAAAAGCCACGGCATGCGGCGTAAAAGTAGCACAAATAAACCTTGTTTCGGATAAACACGAGCTAAATCAGTTAATCAACAGTTAGTGCTGAAACCCAGGACTCTCGACAGTTGTACAAGATCAATGACATCATGAACAGCTAGCACCGAGCAAAAAGGGTCGGTAAAGTGATAAACGCATAATAAACTCGCATAATAAACGCACCCTCCACAACGGGCATCAATATTCTGACTTTTTCTTTTCCCTCCCGTAATCAACGCACCTCCAATTTTCGAATCCGCAAGTCTCGAATTGCATTCAATTTAGTCAACGAGCTTGACTATAACTTAGAGCAGTAAACCGTAACCCAAGGCCTGCAGCAGAAATGGCACCCCCCCGGTAGCCGCCATCTTGCCCGTTTGCCACATTAGTGATCACGTGACGTCAAGATGGCTGCACCCAGAGGTGGGCCAGATCAGATTGGCCAGATCACAGTAAGCAGAGGGGCCCTCTGGGGCTGCGTTTTAATCTTACTCGAATGGATCCGAGTTACTCCGGTGGGTCATGTCATGTGACAAGACTGATAGAGCAACTGGACACGGGTAGGTTTTCAAACGCCAAGGAACGGAACATTTACCTTAGAGTGAGATCAAGTAAATTTTGGACCGCAGTCCTGCTTACCGTAATGTGGCCAATCTGATCTGGCGCACCTATGGGCGCAGCCATCTTAAAGTCACGTGATCACTAATGTGGCAAACTGTCAAGATGGCAGAAACCGGGGGGGGTGCCATTTTTGGTCGCTGGTTTACCGCTCTAAGTTTACTCAAGCTCGTTGAATTTAGTAAGCCACCAAGCCAGTTTTGTTTTGCCGCCAAGCGGTCAGGCCAAGTCAAGCAAAGTCAAGCCAAGCCAGGCTGCTCTCGTAATGGCCGCAAGTGGCGTAGTTGCGGTAGTTACGGAAGTAATCAACCGTGAAACCGGGTGTCGCGCACACTTGACGAAGCTTGGGTCGAGGAAATGCCGAGCCCCGGACATTTTTTGCCTATCGGATGCATTGATGTCAACAAACAAGCCGTCGTCTGTGGTCTCGCTTTCGGACAGTGAAATCGTCAAAGTGGTTAGGCCTAATTTCACATACTCGGGTATATGCGTTTATTTAATCCGCAACAGAAAGGCACAGCGAGGTGCACGCTGAGCTGTAGGCTGAGAGTGTCTGGTAGCCTCTCCGTGAACGAAACTTTATCCGTGCGAGCTGCGAGCGGCTTCGGGGGTAGGCGGTTGGACTTCCTACGAGTTCTTGTCTCTGTGAACGAAACTTGATCCATGCGAGCGGGCTTCGGTGGTTGGACTTCGTACGAGTTCTTATACGCGTAGTCGCGGAATATACCTGAGCCTGACTGTGGGATACTAGCAATATATATCATCTAAGAACGGTCGTGTTGCTTTTCGTGCTGAGCGAGCTTCGTAGGATGCTTTTCCTTCTGCAAAAGGCACCCTGAATGCGCCCTAAAAAGGTTTGCAATTTATAAAGCATGGTTATTGTGGCGCGCTCCCGACCAGCCGTGGGGGCGCCTCCATCACTGGAGACGTGCCACAGTACATTGCCGTGTTATATTGGCACCTAATATGACATTTGCACGAAGTGTGTAAATGAAAAAATTTTATCCCGTGTAATTTTACCCCCAAATATGTGTCAATTTTTCGGGAAAAAAAGTGTGTTCAGTAAATACGGTAAATGCACAGCGAAGAGCATCGTGCAATGACGTATAACTTGAAGACTTGGAGCCTCAACAAGTAGGGATGTCTCGAACCTCCTAAACTTCAAGGTCGAAAGGTTTCAAAAATTTCTAACCGTGCCAAGATTCGAATTCTACAAGTTTCCAACTTTAGAACCTTGTTGAGGTTCGAATTCAAAAAAATTTGAAAAATGTCAAGGTTTCTAAAAGTTTGAGTTCGAAGGTTTCTAACTTCTTGACAAATGTTAAAAAAACTAACATTTAGAATTTCTTTAAGATTCGAGATCGAAAAATGAAAAGATTTTGAATTTCTTCGAGTTACAGGTTCGAAAAGTTTGAAAGTTTCGATTTTAATATCGAAGTCTGAATTTCACGGACAGAGATCAAATACCACAATTTCGAATTAAGTTTTTACGGATTCATTTAAAAAAGATAGCGAAATGTGCTACAAATGTTACTGAAAACCTTGCACATTTCTCTTATGCCGTAAATATACTTCTTTCTCAGTGCTATACTCACAGTACTACTGTAGAATACTGTGCATCCGCCCACTACACACCAAGCACCCATTCCCAAATTTGTAAGGTCTAAGAAAATATGCACGGTACAATGATATATGTAAAACTGATGACAGGACAACTGCCCATCCCCCATTCTTTCACGATTACCTCTAAATCTTGAGTGGGCGCTTGCCCGGTATTTTACAGTACCTGTATTACTCTTTATTTGCCACAACTTATGAAACAAGCGTTGAACTGGTTGAACGGTTCACAGAAAAAGCTTGAGGCGGTCAGGTAAACTTACTTCTTATGTCTTCTCAAACTAGCAATCCGATCAAACATTGCCTAAATGCGATGCTGGCATAAAACAACTAAATATTGTCACGAATGACAATTGATGAGGCGATGAAAACTGACGCAAACTAAACATTTTATGGGGTGAACTTGTGCCCAAAACAAAATAGAGAAAGGCTAGTGTCGCAGGCGGCGTGACTGCAGTACAGTAAAACCTCGTTAATTCAACCCCCGCTAATTCGGAAATTCGGATAATTCGAACTGCCGATCCGGTCCCGTCAGACGTATGTATTAGTCAATGGCAGCAAACGCTCATTAATTCGGAGGGAACGTGGCGCGCTATGGTTAATTCGGACGAATTCGGCAGGTGGCGCTAGCTCCCATCCGTTCCAGAGGGTATGACCGCTATCCATCCGAGGTGCACACGTGGTTTTTCCGGTTTTCCCATGGTTCTCCGCTCTTCCGGTTCTCCAGTGTTTCGCACCAGTTTTGCTCTGGATTGCCGTGCTTCAGCGCGCTACCCGCTACTCTCCTGGCATGGAAGCGGCAGAAGTATAGCAAAGGGTAGCACAAGTGACTGACGACCGGAATGGCAAAATCGCGACAAGCGGGGCTATCGTTCCCGAGCGCGCCGATAGCGAGAGTGACAGTCACGTTTCATGCCTCAACGTGGGGATCCTAAAGCCCGCCATTTTAACCGGCCACCCCCGCGTTGTAAAAATGCAACGTGACTGGCACTCTCGCTGTCGGCGCGCTCGGGAAAAGTAGTGCCGGGTGTCGCGATTTTGCCGCTCCGATTATTGATCAGTTGTGCTACTCGTTTTCCGTTGCAGCTGTACTGGCTGTACTAGGCTAAGAATTTAGCGATGAAAGTGGAAATACTAAGGGCCTTGAAGGACGGCGTCTCTCGACAAGTGATGGAAAGTTACGACATCAAGAGAAGCAGTTTGGCCACGTACGTGAAAATTGAGGCCGATATCCTACGGGCTTTCAAGAGCGAGAAGTTCAACGCGAAAAGAAAGCGGCCGTGGGCGGATGGTGCACCCGAAACTAGAAGAGGCCTTGCTGTGCTAAATCGTCAGCGCACGGGATGCGTAGCTCTGACAGTGCGAGTGCGGTGGAGCACTCGACCGCGCTAACGAAAGTTGTCAGTCTCCGCCCAGGTGTCGTCCAGAAGCAGGCGGTAATAACAGATTTCTTCTCAAAATAAAGGTATGTCACAGGGAAACGTTTTCGCGCAGTTTTCTTTGTCCTTTCGATATTTCGACTTTCGGATAATTCGGACATTTTTGCCGGTCCGATGAGATCCGAATTAACGAGGTTTTACTGTATCAAGCGCTGGGGCGAGACTGACTCCAGCTCGCCTTGCGGAGTCCCTTATGTACCCGCATGGGTTTCTGGAACATTCGGCGTAGAATGTTCGACATGTAGAACATTCATACCTCGATCAGACGCAAGGCTTTCAAACTTACGAGAACGCTAAACTGAAAGAATAAATAAAAGACGCGCCGCTCCCAGGAATCTAACTCGGGGCCTCCGCACGAAAGCCAAGATTGGTAACCACTCGGCCACTCACGTGCTCGCTCGGCGAAACGCGTAACAATATGCAGGACAACACAGGCACCCGAAAATATTGTTGCTCCGAGCGTTTATTTTTGGTGGCTTTTCACTTACAACGTTTCTTTTTCGTGGCTCCATGCCCACGTCTGTCTGGCCAAGCAGGCTCTAGATCGTAGGTTTTCAAACTGGGTTCTTAGAAGCCCAGGGGTTCCTCGACCTCTCAAATCCCGCCAGCAATCCCTGCCTCCAAGTTCCTTCCAGTAGAAGCGCCATTTCGAAAGATCTGAGCCACCCGCCGAGGCATAGCTTAGGAGCTGAGCACTCCCCAGTCTTTAGGCTTCTGCGCCGATTTCTCACGTAAATGGCGAGATTGGGAGCAGTTCCTCAGCCATTGTGTAAAGAAAGCTGTTCCACGGGACAGGAGCGTTCCACGGGACAGAAGAGCCCTTCTCTAAGTGCAGCTCGTTTAGTGAATCCGGGAGCCCCCTCACCTGGCTTGACCTTGTAGAGCAGGGTAAAGCTGTCCTCCCGCACGTCCGCCGTGACGTGCACGTTGCGCACGCACGGTAGCTCCTGGGCCAGCTCCGTGAGCTCGTGGAAGTGGGTGGCAAACAGGCAGTAGGCATCCGCCTCCTTGCTCAGGTGCCTGCACGGGGAGGCCACAGCATGCTCGTACGTCCTGAATTTTTTTATTTATTTACAAATACTGCAGGTAGCGGCTCTGCCCTAGCAGGAAAAGTCAACAATGAACGCGATAGCGGGAGGTCTTCAAATGTGTCAACCTTTCGTCATTCAACGAGCAACGACCGCAGAGAATGAGTGCCTGTTTCATTTTTCATCGGTAAAAAGAATTGGCAGCTGTATTTCGACATATCAACAAAACCGTCCTATGCGGAACGGCAATGTACGAAATACAGTGGGTTTTCGTGACTTTTTTCTTTTCGCACGTCGCGATTAATTGTGCAATGTCAGTGCCACGTGATGTGTCAAGTCGAGGTCTCGTCTAACATCGAGTCTCTTGAAACCACGACTTAAGGCCACGATGCGCGATTACGCGGCACCGTCACGCGACGCCGTGACCCAACGTCACGCAGAGTGGTCACGGGAAGCGACGTCACGATACACCCCAACTTGGCACATAATGTTACTAGACCCAGTAACGTTCTTGAGGCTGCAATATCAAGCGACATCGTGGCTTCCCAGCATCACGTGCCACGCAAGGCACAGACTTTATGCAAAATCTGGGACAGCTTTCATTAGAAGGCAGCTCTAACAGAAGGAACTTACTCAGAGATGGCCCAGGCTAGGCCGAACCCGTCGTAGGTGGACGTTCCTCTGCCCAGTTCATCAATGACCACCAAAGAGTCGGCGGTGGCATTCTGCAAACGAACACCAGCGCTCAACCAGGATGTACAATGCATACACTAATGCTTCGAAAGACGGTCGGCAAAAATGAGTTTATTGATGTATCGCAGTGAAATTCGCTAGAGGTGTGGCTAGGTGGTGGATGCTTGGGGTAAAAATATTGACGGATGAACTTACCTAGTTCGAAACAGAAAAAAAGAAGTACCCATTTTGGGCAACCTACGGCTTTTATGGTTGTGTGTTTTGGTGAAAAGCAAATTGCATACTATTTTATCGCAATAAACGCCCTTTAGAGCACATTCACAGGAAGGTGCCCTGATTTTTTGGCATTTCCTGCCCCGATCATGCATCGATTTCGGTAATATTTGTGTCCCGGTATTCCCAGCTCTAATGATGACACGGATGTATGAAGATCATGGTTGGTGCCACTATGGGTCACATGGCCACGCGACCCCTTGACGTTTTGTTGGGTCGCATGACATCACCGTTAAAGGGAAGCTGAAACACTTCTTTCGAAAAATGAGATAAAGGTTGATCTAGTGTACTTTTATCCCGTGAATCTGAATATCACATTAATTTTCTCCGAAGATGAAACTAAACGCGAGAAAACACGAAAAATCTCCGACCATTCGTTACTTCATAAGAGGATCTTTCGGCCGCCAAGCGAATGTCGCTCGAGGGCCGCACGTGCAGTTGCAAGCTTGCCAGCAACATTCACCCATACTGGCACCAGTCGTGACAACTTTTTCTGCCCTTTTTAGAAATAGCGAGTGTGCGCGTGCATAGCTTTGATAAGTGCCGAAGATGCACGAGAGCAGAGATTCCGAAAACTCCTTTTGCGACGTCACGCTCCAGGCGGTATTTTGGCGGTACTTTGAAAATTATTTGCTGCAGCCTCCATGCACCAAATTAAAAAAAAAAAAAAATTGAGACGTCTACAAATTTCTGTAACGCGAAATTAGAGGTCAGCTCTTGAGGAGGAGGGGATGATATGGGGGGGGGGGTATGCTCTCCTCCTCCTCCTCCTCCATACCCTCCCCTCCTCCCACCGATTCCCCGCTAAATTTAGCTGGAAAATTGACGCCACGTGACCTCAACACCAATTCAGTTTCCCTGCGCAGGGAAAATGACATTACATAACTTTGTATCACGTCACCCAAGCACAAATTCAGTGGTGGCCTCAACACCAATTATATTTCCCGCTGGATATGGTGGGGTGGTTACGCTGACGGTGACGGCGATGCCGCAAAACGCTGAAACGGGAACCTAAGAGCTAAGAGATCCTGGAGGTCAAATAAAGACGATTTAAGTGCGTCTCCTCAAATACAAAACTGCTTCAGCTTCCCTTTAAGTCGTGACACCACGCAACGTGGCCATGCATTGTCACTGTTGCGTACAGTGACAATGCATTGTCACTGTTGCGTACTCGATGATACGTTCCCGATTATTACTTTTCCCGGTTTTTACGGCCAGAAGCGTCAGTTCTGCCAAACTCCCGTAAGAACGCACATATTAATTTCCCGCTTGGTGCGTTTGCTTCCCCGATTCTTACATTAAAAAAACCGCCGGCAGCGCCGGTCAATTCACTCGACGGACCAATCCGTGGATCGATTGATTACGTGACGACATGTTCAAGGATCGCCCGCCTCCTAATTGTATGCATACAAAGAATATGAGCAAAAAACAGCGACGATTGACCAAACCACTTTGTGACCAGACAGTGCTGCAAGACGCCAACAGCGCACAGTGGCACCATGGTCCAAGAGCAAATGCGACATTTGTTGCAACACCCACGGCACTATCGCATTACGACAAAAAAAGTTCTGTACGTGCTGCTGTTATGAACCGAGCAAGAGAGAACAAAGCCAGTCGTGGACAAAACACCGTGGGAGGCATAGCACAAAGTACCACTAGCCTTACTAATCCAAGGCGTAACGCAAGTAGGGTACTGCACGAGGAGGCTCGGCATAGAAGCGACGGAGTCACTTGGGGGGGCATTTGCCAATGTCGTCGTCTCTGTGCGCGACAATTCGGTAAAACCCGGGTGCAAAAAAGTTATTGCCAAACCTCGTTCGGTCTTGATCATGCTAGATGAAAGGTAGGATGGACGTGTGGGAAAGATTGCAGCATGCTATACGAGTTTTCATGCAAGTTGCTTGACATGAACCCGGAGGAGTGCTGGAACCTGCAGCACGCAAGCCGGGAAAGAGTTCCTGCTGCTTCTTTCCCCTTTGGAACCAAGAATCGCGAGACCAAACCATCCAGCGAAAAGACAAAACACAATGATGCGTCATATTTGTACTGCTTGTCTGAAAAATTTAAAAACAATAAAAAGTTGCATTGTTGCGAGACAAAACGCTTTTCAAGTCAATCCCCAAAGAAAAATTGGCGAGTGATAAGAGTGGATCCGAAAAGGTTGAGCGCCTTTTCACTCAGATTTTTGGCGAGGCTTGACTTTAAAAGCGTTTAGTCTGGCAACAATATTTTTTTCTCAGAGGTGCACATAAAAACGGCATATGATAATTTTGCTTTTCTTGATTTTACGTGTGAGAGAAGGTGCAAGAACTTTACTCGGCTGCTACGCTGCAGGTTCTGACACTCCTCCGGGTCTGCCAAAACTCGTCTAGCATGCCATAATCTTTCCTGCACATCCATCCAGACTTTCATTCAGCAAGACCTTTTTTGCAGCTGTGATGCGCACGAGTGCGCGGGGACAAGGATGTCGGCAAACAAACCTCTGCAAGCCCAAGACTCCGTCATTCGCTCACGCATCAGTCGCCCTGAACGGCAGGTGGAAATTACGAGGTTCTTCCGAACGTAATCGAGTTCACACCGACGAATGTTTACAAACGTTTTCTGAACATATTTGAGCTCAGCGCCTACTTATGCTTAAAACCTTTTTTCTTACGTTTATTCTAGTTTATACATACGAATGTTTACAAACCTTTTTCTGAGCCAATTTAAGTTCACGCCCACAAATGTTTGCATAAAACAAATTGTTTTGTGACAGTCGCTCCCTGTCTCGTCTCTAGAGCCCCCCGAAGGGCATTCTTGTTCCTTACGTTTTCCCGGATCGTACGTTTTTTGCACTAGTTCCCCCGACAAACGTATCAACGAGGTTCGACTGTAGTCGTGTCACTTGACGCCACGTCACGCGACATTGGAACGACAACAGTTGTCTCGTGTCGATCGTGCGTCGCGTGGCCCGTTATCACGTGACACTTTGCAGGATTGGCATCATGTCACCACGTCACGCCAGTACTGCCACGCTATACTTAGCGGAAAATATTGTATACTTTAGCACAGCAAGACCTCTTCTAGTTTCGGGTGCACCACCGTCCACAGCCGCTTTCTTTTCGCGTTGAACTTCTCGCTCTCGAAAGCCCGTAGGATATCGGCCTCAATTTTCACGTACGTGGCCAAACTGCTTCTCTTGACGTCGTAACTTTCCATCACTTGTCGAGAGGTGCCGTCCTTCAAAGCCCCTTTTCGTCGCTAAATTCTTAGCCTAGTACAGCTGCAACGGAAAACGAGTAGCACAACTGACCAATAATGGGAGCGGCAAAATCGCGACACCCGGCACTATTTTTCCCGAGCGCGCCGACTGCGGAGTGCCAGTCACGTTGAATTTCACAACGCGGGGGTGGCCGGTTAAAATCTCGGGCTTTAGGATCCCCGCGTTGAGGCATGAAACGTGACTGTCCCTCTCGCTATCGGCGCGCTCGGGAGCAATAGCCCCGCGTGTCGCAATTTTGCCATTCCGGTCGTCGGTCACTTGTGCTACCCTTTTTCCGTTGCATACTGCCCTGTTACAGCCCTCAAACCGTATTCCGAGTAACTCCGACTTCACGCGTCAGATCGCTCCTCAAACAGGAGAAGCTCCGAGACCCGGAGGCGACCTCTGGAGCGTCTGCCATCTTGAGGTCCGAAGCACCCACCCTGAGGATGTGTGCAGACTCGAGCATCTCGGCCATGAAGGTGGAGACTCCTTTGAGCTGCTGGTCCCCCGCCCCGATGCGCGTCAGCACGGCGTCCACCAGGGACAGCTCGGCACTGTCGCACGGCACAAAGCTGCCCACCTGCGCCATCAGCACTGCCAGCGCCACCTGGGAACAAGTGGCAGAAGCTTGCACTCGTGACGACGCCACGAGGGCACTGACAGGGCATTTATGATCGCCAAAGTTTTTAGTCGTACATAACATATGAGAGCCCAACCACACACATCACAATTTGCAGCTCGAAATTCGTTTTCTTTCCACCCGAAAACCCCCGATCGAGAAATGTCCGGTTTGAGTTGTGCTAACACTCCTCTCCGTGGTCACAATCCATTTCCAATGGTTTAGACACAACCCCCAAAGATAATTAAAGTCACGGGTCATTGAACGCACACATTCAATACTACGAATGGACAAAAAATATAATATCCATTTTTCGTGGCTTTTAAAATTCTGCAAATATGTTGATTGAAAGAAAAAAAATGTTGCATGGCCACATGACTTCCGGTAACTTTCTTCTTCTCTATATTTCTTCTTCCTCCCCAGTCCAGTTTCTATTTCGAGCTGTTGCATATTTTGACTTTATTAAAAATATATGTGAAGCTGCAGCAAAATATTGATTGAGTAGTCTTCTGACACCATAAAGGATCACCTAGCGAAAAATAAAAAAAAACAATTTTTTGGGGGATGTCAGTGTCCCTGTAACAAAATATTGTGAAGGGGAAAACAAAAATTAAGTAGTCCTCCGTTACCTAGTCCACAGTACAGTAACAGCGATACCTGTGACTTAGTCACGGCAAGCAGTTGGGTATCGGCGTCACGTTCACGCATTGTAGGGTGCGTGAACAAAACCGTTTGGAACAAAAATAGACACCTGACCATTTTGTTCCGAATGTTTTTGCTTTTTTTCTTCCGGAGCGCGTGAAAGTGCGTCTCCCAGAACGAGCTCTTGGTACTGACAGTGCTATAACAACATACTGTTATCAAATACCTTTTTTTTTTTTTTTTTCAGAGAGCACGTGCAGTGAGCATTGGGTACTACAAAAAATCAAAGTATAGAGTGGGTTGTTAAAAGGTAACTGCAAAGAAAAAAAAGTTTTTTTTTAAACAGCCTAATTGGGACAAGAATGTCAAAAAACAATTTTTCCGCGAGAAACAAAATTTTTACAGCAATATTTATTGCGTGAGACTGATTTTAGTTTGCAGCTATTTCATCCGTTTTAAATCACGCGCCACGAAGTTGGGGTCAACGTTATTAGATTAACTCAGTTACGGAACTGTTCATAGACGCTGCATGCACGAACAGTACCCCCCCTCACTCACCACGACTCGCCCGGAGTCGCTCGACGCGCCGCCGGACGGCTGCTTTGGTAACTGAATCGGGATACGCTCGTTTCAACGTTACTAGAAACGTAAAAATTAACGGAAAAAAACTCTTTTTGTAGTACCTTTTATTGGAGTTAGTACAAAATGAGGGGAGCGTGATGTTTTCTAAAATTTGTAGTTTTCAAGGTTTTGCAGCACAATTAATATTGTTTTTATACAACCATGCCTCAGCGGGGATTTCAGGTAGCGCGTCCCGACCTAGGCGCATTTTAACTTCGGTAATGTGTCGCGGCGCGTCCGCTGGGGATACGGGGGTGGCACCCCTGTAACCCTTTCCACTGTACCTGCTTCGGCTCCGAAATGGCCGATTGAAGCCAAAATAGATGTCACGTGCAGTTCCTCGAGTGACCGCTGCGGGAGAAATGGCGGCGTTGTGATCGCCGTTTGACGCTTCAGCTGTGCTCTTTAGAATGCACAGTTATGAAACGAAAATATAGATGGCGCTTCGAACGACTCCAGGCGGATTGAAGTGAGTGAGGGGGGGTACCCCCCTCCGCGGGAGTTCCACAACTGACGTAATCTAGTAACGTTGGTTGGGGTTCCGTGACGTCTGGCACCAGTTGGGTGCTATACTTCTCATTGGCTAAGAGTTTGATTGACAGCTTAGACCTTGGTTGTTAAACCTTTGTCATATGTTGTAATTTCTTTTTGAGTGGCATACTTTTACGTTTAAAGAATAACCCATGTAATGAGTTATTATTTTTTACAAAAGGTTTACAAGACGGGCACTTCCGTTTGGATTCATAACATAACAAACAAAAGCTTCGCCATTCTTTCATGGCTGCTGATGTCTCTGCTCCCGCCTGTCTCGCCTACCTCGACTAGCCGTTTCGTCGAAGTGATCAGTGTTTCGTGTTGACCCAGGTGCTTGAGTGAGACTTCCTGAAGTGAAGAAGTATGTGTTTAGCAGCTGTCACCAGTGTTAGTGACAGGAAGCAACGCGGGGTTTTGGCTTTCATAGCACGGTTTGTTACTTTCGTTTTCCTCTTTGCTTTCTTAGCGTTTTTTTTTGTTTTGTTTTTTGCTTGCACGTGCAAATGCTGGTTTTTCGGAAATGTCAGCTCCTGTAAAGCGGGGTCGTTGCTAAGTGCTGCGAAATCAGTGATCGCGAAGCGAGTCTTCCAGCAGCCATGTCGCCCCGAAAGATCACAAACTGAATGCTATTCGGCTGCCGGCAATCGGGCGTTCACGTAGCGACAAACAAGTCCAGGTATGTTCTCATCATTTCGCTCCGGAGGCCTTCGAGATTTGCACCGGGTGCACCAAACGTCCGCAACCGAGACACAGCTGTTACGTAAAAAACCTGGCACAGCCAGGTTATTACGTAACAGCTGTCCGCAGAAGCCTTCGAACGTCCAAATTCTGCTTTATTTATTTATTCATATTCATTCATATTACCTTGAAGGTCCATATCTGGACATTACACAAGGGGGGTATTTGGTCAAATTACAGTATAGTCAACACTTAAAAGAGGAAAAGAAAAAAAAAAGAAAAAAGAACACTACCAATAGGATAGCAATATCACAACTAAAAAAACCCCTTTAACAAAATTATGTATTATACCAATTGTAGGGTCCAAGCACATATAACACTTCATTATGTGGGCAAGAACATCACTGTAAACGAAAACTAAATAGTACTAAAAAGGTCTAAAACAGCTACTCGGAATGCTGTAGGGTCGGAAAGTGCGGTTATGTGATCAGGAAGAGAATTCCAGTGCATTATTGCGCGTGGTAGTGAGGAGTTATTAAAGGAAGATGTATGACCAAAAATGCGCTTATAACTTCGGCTGTTAGTTAAACGACGAGATGTTCGGTTAGGAGGCTCAAGCAGGGGGGCGATAACGTTAGGGTTAGAATAGCGTGATTTATGAATGACGCATAAAAGGGCAGCGGTGCGACGTATTTCAAGTGGTTGTAAGACGACAGACCTTTTTTTTTCTTCTCGGCTTCCAAACCATCTTACGTAAAGTTGTTTGAAGGTGAACATTTGAGAGAAGTCTCTCTGGTTGGGGAGCAACAATAATAATAAATAAAATATACACCAACCAAATCCTAAAGGCGGAACCCTACGTTTCGAGACCGGCTCGGTCTCTTCTTCAGGGGTTGACTGCAGCTATGGCCGTTGAGGAGCAGTATTCTGTTTTCTTCTTCTTCTACGGCAGTGTCTATCGTTTTGCATCGGTGAGGTGGCGAAGTCCGTTCACGTAGACGGTCGGCAGTGTGCCGAGGGATCTATTTATGTTTTCTGGTGTCGTTTGTATGTGCCAGGATTCAATAAAAAGTCTATGTCTGGGATGGGTCTCAACAGCCAGGATGCTGGTGTTGGCAAAGTCAATTCTGTGGTCCTTGACGTCGCAGTGCTCGGCTACGGCGCTTCGTTCATGGTCGAACTTTCGAACATCGTTCTTATGCTGGCGGATTCTCTCCTGAAACTTCTTCGTTTCCCCGATGTATGCGACCGGGCAGTCCGCGCAGGGAATTTTATAAATGACGCCTTGTGCTCTTTCCTTAGGCGGGCGATCTTTTGGACGGGGCATGAGTCTACCAAGCGTAGACATCGGCTTGTGGGCCACCTGGATCCCTTCTTTGGCCAGTACACATGCCAGCGCCTCGCTTGTACCTTTTATGTAAGGAACGCTGATGCGTGAGGTAGGACGGGTCTGTGTGTTTGCTGGGAGTTGCAGGTTTCGGCGATCTCGGGCTCGATGACGCGCAATGCGGCGGATGAAGCTGCTTGTATAACCGTTACGTTGTAGGTCGGCGAAGATGGTGTGTTCCTCTTTTTTACGGTCAGCTTCGGATGAGCAGATATTTTTTGACCTGGATAAGAGCGTTCTGACCACTGATGCCTTGTGACATGCTGGGTGATTGGAATGGAAATGGAGATAACGTCCAGTATGCGTCGGTTTTCTGTAGACAGAAAACTGGAGCTGGAACACAGACCCGTCCTACCTCACCTCAAACAGAATACTGCTCCTCAACGGCCATAGCCGCAGTCAACCCCTGAAGAAGAGACCGAGCCGGTCTCGAAACGTAGGGTTCCGCCTTTAGGATTTGGTTGGTGTATATTTTATTTATTAGTAAAGTTGTTTGAATTGAATGTGTACTGTTATCGTAAATCTTGGCTTGTGATTACGCCTCTGTAGATCATCTAATTTGTTTTGCTGGAAGATGCAAACGACAGGCATAACAAAATCGTTTGCAAATTCCGCCTACCTCGCAAAAGAACTTCCTTAGTCATCTTGCGGAACACGGAGTTCGCGCTGTCCTGACTTCCTAGTCTTTTACCTGCTTTAGAGCAGTTTGTACCTGCTAGTAGGCATGCCTACTGAAACTGCAACTTGGGGCAGTGCCAGAGAGGAAAGAGACAAAGTTTGGAAAGCTTGGTCACCTTCCCCAATTTCTGAACTCTCAAGTGATTGTACCATAATAAATGCACCAACACCTCTTCCCCAAATAAAAAAAAAGAACTATGTTTACTACGTAAAAAAATGGTCTCAGTTTATGCATCTGTGGGCAGGTAGGAAATATTGCCCAAATTTATTCACACTGCATGATGAGCGCTACAAACTCGCACGAGATATACAGGAAAATATCGGTGGTGACTTAAGTTTCCCTGAAATTCTGTATAACCGGTCGTTTGGAGGTCCGAATCATCTACTCGAGCGGTGTGCGTCATTGTGCAAACACGTTCGCTGTGCAACCGCCGTCTAACAACACCAAGCATAAAAACGGCAGATTTTGGACAACAATCTAGAGCCCATTGTTCTATTAAAACGACGTAATTTTGTTGAGAGCATTTTACTCACGGTATACGTCGGGAATCTTCCACATTTTGAAACGAAACGAAGGAAGATTTACTTTAAAAAACGCTCGCTGCGTCCTATCGGACCAGCTGGACCGGATAAGCTGACGACGACGGGACTGAACCGAACGTCAACCCTACAACAACCAATTTGTGCTCCGTGTTAGTGTGGGTTTCTACATCCAAGCCCTGCACCACACACCACGAACGTTTCAGTTCTTTGTCGCGTCGAGGTGTCGCACCAAACAAAATGAGATCGCCGAAGTCAACGCAGAGCTGTCGTGAACGTTGACATGTGGTTGCGCACTCGTGGACCCTCTGACTCCCTTCGCTTTCAAAGCACAAACGACGATTATGAATGATACTTTCCGTCTTCCGGGAACATCTCAGGGGCACTTCTCAGGTCATGTCTTTGCTACATGTGTTCGTAAACCGCGGAGGCTTCTCGCCTTCCGTCAAACCAAAACAATACCGGCGCCATCTTAAACGTGGGTTGTTGCCAGATTTTCACCGACTAAACAAATACAACGAAAGCAAACCGGCTCTAGCTTCCAGTGTAAATCGACGGCACCTTCCCCTCTTCCCCCCCCCCCCTCCTCCTCCTCCTCCTCCTCCTCCTCCTCCTCCTCCTCCTCCTCCTCCCCGATTCGCGGCCGAAAGTCAAGACTCTGCGTACTCCGCAGCCAAGTCAATCCAAGAGAATCCAAGAGTGAGAGGTGGGGCGTACTTCTCCTCCGCCCGGGTCAAAAGAGCGGGAGTTTCAAATGTGGAGAGGTTGTGACTCCGACTAAATTACGTCCCGTGGCGTAAATATTGCTAAAAAAGATTTTTGTTTTCGCAGAAGATTTGTTTTGTGACATGCTTGTCCCAATTAGACTGTTTAAAAAAACACTTCTTTTTTCTTTGCAGTTAACCTTTAACGCTGTGGCGTAGCTCAGTGGTAAGAACTCCGCCTCGCAAGCAGCGGACCTAGGTTCGATTCCCGCAAGCGGTGGGCGATCCTTTTTCAGGATATGCCAACATTGACGACGGCTGCCTTACAACGTCAACTTCAATAATGACAACTACAACAGCAACAGACGTCATTTCCAGTGATGAAAAGAGCCAATAACAGCTATCGCTACAAAAGAAGAAGAAGCGGTGGTGACGGGTCAGATACAAGCGTGGAACACCACCGCGTCTGAAGATCTCGATGTTGAAGTGAAGTGCAAGCACAACAGGACGAAACGACGCCCCTGACAACCGATGCAAGAACGAGAAAATGCTGAGCCTTAAAAATTTCACATTACCGTAAAATCCCATAATGATACCCACCAAAAATGAAGAGATAAATTATGAAAAATATGGGGTGGGCGATCTCTGGGGATGCAACAGCAAAATTTTATCAAAAATTAGTGGTAGACACAATTCATCCCACAGATCGCAAACATGGCCAATGTTTGCGGTGCAATAAACACGCGGGAATTCGCCACGAGCTACTACCCCGTTACGGAAACGGGAGCCGCAGAACGCGGACGCATAAGATTTGAGCTATACAGTGCGATAAGCAAGCGAGAACCCACTACAAACTTGGGTGCCACGGGAACCAATATCGCATGTGCAGATCGCAGACAAAATATGCAGGAGCCACCTATGAACATGTATCTCACGGCAAAGGATACCACAGATCACAGATGCAGCAGATCCACGTGTCACGGCGTGATAAAAGCGAGGGAATCTGCTGCGAGCACGCTCGTCGTACGTACGAATAACTGCAGATCACGCGGTCAATGCGATTCTCGTTCCTCAAGGATGACCTTGAGGATGACACCTAGAGGGTGACCTCTCGGACAAGCTCAAGGACAACTTCTAGGACAACTTGTAGGAGGACCTCAAGAACGACATCTGGAACAATCTCAAGGACAACTTCTAGGACGATGCCTAGAGGACGCCGCCTAGGAGGACGCCGCCTAGGAGGACCTCTCGGACGACCTCAAAGACAACTTCTAGGACGACCTCGAGGACAATGCCTAGAGATGATAACAAGGGATCAGGAAATCCCTATCTAATAATGCCAAGGAAGGCTGACTCACGCTGGTTGTCCCCTCTTTTTATTTATTCATACTTGCCACAACCAATGGAGAGTTTTCTGTCAACATCTGCAGAAGCATTTTTTCCCAGGCCCTAGTGAATAACAGCTTCGCGTTAAAGAAAAAGGGGACGGGCGATCTCTGAGACATGTGTTCATACGGAATTTTTTGGTAGTTGGGCTATCTTGTATAGTGATGGACCTCCCAAATGTCACGGACTATCGAGAGTGGCTAAAGGAGCTGTGCAACGATTTTAACGTTGAAAGAATTTGCATCTTCTACTTTTGACATTGTTCATCTTGTCACAAAGGGCAGAAAACACACTTCCTTCCTTTGAAATGTTGCGATTCCGCTGCGTAATCATGAGGCAAAAATGAGAATATTCCCCGACCTGCAGCCACGATCGGCGGCCATGAGAACCACGCGGCATGAAGTCAATGGGGGTCTTGTAGAAAGATAGCAAGTTGTGCGAATACCTGCTCGATAAAAGGTAACTTTTCTATAAATCTGGTCGTTCCAACATAAATATAAATGCGACGAAAACCTGGTATCATCGACTAAACTTTTATTATACAGAGTTTTAGTGGCGCCATCTATCCTAGGTGCACAAAACCGTCAGCTCTATCTGCTACCGCGAACAACCGCCAGAAGCCGGAAGGGGACAGAGCCAGACGGGGATGGTCGGACCCTGATGAGACTTTCCTCCTTTCAGCATATTGTTCGCACTGCGCCAGCACGTGGTGACGCGGTCGCGAGCGGATGAGTTCTCGCTGCTCATTGATGGCTCTAGAGAGAGAGCTTCACCAGAACCCCGCGCGACCCCATTGACATCACAGCGCACGTGACTCGGAAGATGGTGAAGGAGTTGAGAGGTGCCGAAAACCTCGATCTTTGTCTATTTTTAAAATAAAAACTAGGACATGCAGGCAAAAGCGGTTTTTCGTTCTTTACTTCAGAAAGGTCGAAACACCAACTCCCACATTATTTAAACAAAGCACTGAAATTGTGGCACAGCTCCTTTAAGAGGGAATGCCAGAGCATCCGTTGCTCCACACGTGGCCCCGGCTCCTCGAAGCATTGCTTGGGCGCCAAAAGGCTTCGTCTGCTGTTCCGACACTTGGCTGCGAGCCTTGCGTCTCCAGCCAGTCGTCTGCTACAGCAGCGACATTGCGATGGGGTGCACGGGGTAAACATCCTACAGAGTACACAGACTCTCGATAATTTGAAGCTCAAGGGGACAGCGAAATGCTTTGGATTAAGCGAACTTTGAAAAATATGCACTGAAAGTGTGAGTTTGCTTATTTGGTACACACTTGGACAAGAGAAGTTGATAATTCTTGCTTGCCTCCACTAATAAAGATTCGCAGCATTAACTACGCTCCGCAAATTGCAAACCTTTTTCGGGCCAACTTCAGCCATTTCTAAGCCAAGAAATAAAAAAAGAGAAAAAGTACTCTGGGGTGCCTCACGCGGTTACCGCGTTAGCGGCTCTCGTCATCTTTATGACGATTTGCTGGATCGCGTAGAGCCGTCTGGTCACTGCAGCGCAAATGCGGCCACTGGAAGTTCCGAATCGTCCACCTTTCCACATTACGGACTCAATCGCGTGAACCGTGGTGGAGGCTGGGCAGCTGCGTGCAGAAAGGCATGCTTTATGCATATTGCCGATGTTTGTTTCAAAGATATTTTTTAACCCTAGCGTAAACGGTCGTAGCTGCCTTTGAGGACTTGGGGGAAAATTCGACGAAAGCTCAGCATTAGAGAAAGGCAGTGCAGCTCTCTTCGAGTAACACAGGCGTTGCAATCAGAGCCTGGCGCATGTGTTGTAAAGACTTCAAAGTAAACATATTCGGCAGATATCTTCTTGGTTAGGAGAGAATTAAAGTCCAAAAACTAGAGCTCCAACCAAATCTTGAAATTAAACCAGACGCTTCGAAACCAGCTCGGTTTCGAAATATATTGGCGGGCACCAATACATTTCTATGGAGGAAGAAATCCAATATTTCGAATGCGCAAGGACTTCACAACATTTCGACCCAAGCGGAAACGCGCAAACACACGCAGCACCACAGCATCGGCGAAGTTGGCGCACGACGAGCCCCACGACACCGGAAATCTGTTTGTTTAATTTCGTCGGGCACCGGTAGTGCAGGACTTTCGTTTTCCCTCTTTCACGAGACTTCTTATTTTACTTTTCTCTTCTTTTTTTTTCTTTTCCATTCGGAGCTTTTGGAAGCCGGTGGACCAACGACAACGTATGCAATCATGATTTTTCTTTTTTAACTTGGGGTGCGATTTCCCGGTGTTGTTGCGCAAAAAAACGTTTTAGCTTTGTTTGTGCTGTTGAGCAACTGCGACGGAGCATGCTCACCCCCTCATTGTTATGTATGGAAGTGCCGTTAATCTTTGCAAGCACTTTTGTGAACATTGTACAGAAAGTACAAAGGCCGCACAAGAGAGCGTGGGGGCGAAATCCGTGTTTCTGACTCGACCAGCCACAGGCTGCAGTTTTGCCATTCCCCTAGCTAGTATCTCGCAGCATACATTGCATATGGCATCACGCGGGAAGTACACCTATAGCTGTCCATCGGTACCAAGATAGCAATTGTTCAGGATGTTGTCAAAAGTGATCTATTAAGGGGCGACGCAAGTCTTGAAATAGTAAAAAATTGCTAAATTTTTTTTTTTTTTTTTTTTTTTTTTGAAAAGCGATTTTGAAGTTTTTATGGTCCGAAGTATACTTTCCCAAAATGTGAATGCACAATTCGATTTCTAAATATAAAACAAATATGACAATTTGTAAGTGTTGAAGGACCCGACTTGACGCCTAAACTCGGAAAATTATTGTATTTCAAGCCGTCAAAGCTCCGCAACCACAGAGCCTACTAGCGCCTTCTTGGTCTTTTTTGAAAGCTAGTTTCTCACGCTTCATTTCAGAGTGCTTCGAATCGGCGTCCGCATCAAGCCGGCAACGTCATCGAAGCTTTTTGGAAGAGCATGAGCAGAACTCGAGAGACTCCAATTGGACAAAACGCGTGCTCCTCCAAAGCACTGCTCTCCGATTGGCCTTGGCGCACGCCTCCTCTCGTGCGTTCCCCAGCGTGCTCCCTCGCGTGCTCCGCAAAGTGTTGCCAGATTGGGCTATTTATAGCCAAATTGGCCTACTTTTTGGTATATCTGGCGTCAGAACTTGGTGGTTGGCTATTTCTATTTTTTTACTTGACTGCAGCAGGAAAGATACCCAATTGATATAAGTTCGCAAAAATTCCAGAAAACCACCATTTTAAAGGCAATGTATTCAGCAACAATACTTAAGAAACAAGCTAGCTGGTGGTGATTCATAGTAATAAAACCCAGGACTCAGGAACACAGAAGGAGACGAACACAACACAACATATTCAGAACAGTTTGCATATCAAATATGGCATATGGAGGAATGGTGATCTGGGTCAAAACTCCAAGAGTACACACGACTCCCTGCTGGCTACGGAAAGGGCTGTTGCGGAAGCAGTATCTCGCTACAACCAAGGCATAGCTAAGACCAGCAAGGCAGTGGCAGAGAAGTTTGGCAACAGTATGCACTGGGAGCTGTCCGATTCGCAGGAGCCTCAAGAAGGACAAGTAAAGGCTCCGCAAGGCCGACAAGGCACACACGGAGAGTGGGAGGCTCAAGAAGAGGATGGCCAACAGGCACAAGCCCAACAGGACCAAGGACTGCTGCCCAGGACTCTTATGAACTTACATTCGTGTATAAAAAACACTAAAATGATTATTGAGGTTTTAATAGCATTTGCATAAACAGGTTTTAAGAATCTCAGTGTTTTTGTGTTGAGCAATAGCTGGACTGCATCATAAAGCATTCTTTTTTTCCATGAGTTCAGTAAACAGATGTGCCAGCATAAAAAAAACTTCAAATGAGATTTTCTCGGCTTTGTTTTTCTTTACAAGGTACCGTTGCTTTACGGAAGTTTTACAGTCGAGCCCGGTTATATGACACTCGGTATTTGGAATTATTGTTTATATCAAAAGGTCCAAACATCTCGTTGAAAATCACATGTAATAGCGTAGGAGCGTTGTCATTTTGTATCCAACTCCCATGGCGGGGACACTCAATATATCGAACGAAGCCCGGCCGCCCGTTGCTTGTCCGGCGATCCGATTGCACCGGTGCCAAGCACATTGCTTGCGTTGCGGGGCTGGCAGACTGCCAAGCCAGCATACACGTGGTAAAAAAAGAGAAACAATGAACCGTAAAAAAAAAAAAGTGGAGGGTGACAAAAGCAAAAGGAAGGGCATGCGCACGCGTGCAGAGAGAGCAGGGAGTGCCCGCTGTTGGAACAGTAGCCTGCGCCCTTTCCCCAAACACTGCTGATGCTGCGCAACTCCCTAGCCCCAAAATAAAAAAAGCAAAATAAAAAATCTTCCGGAAGTCCAGTGTCAACAACAATGGTTGTGCAATCCCACTTTGAACGCCTTATCTTTGTTTACTTTTTTTTTTGCCATTAATGTTTAGAGCTAGAGGCGGCGCATCTACTGGATCTTTAACCTGTCATCAACTATGAAACCCAACAGGGATTCAGGAACTGAATAATGGTCAAGAGTTGAGCTTGTTGGTACATACTTGTAAATATATCAGCTTGAACTTTAGAATGAAACTTAAACACGAAGAAAGAAACTATAGGAGAGGATAAACAGCTGACTACCAACTGTGTTTTAGTGCAAACTTCCTCCTTGCGCGTTTACCGTATTTACTCGCATAATGAACGCACTTTTTTTCCCGAAAAATCGATGCAAAGTTGGGGGGGGCGTTCATTACGCGAAGTAAAATTTTTGCGTCCGTATTTACTCGGATAATGAACGGACCTTTTATCGGAAAGATCGACGTAACTTCTTACCTCTTTATGCGCGGCGCGCGACTCCAAAACCAAACTGCGATGCGCAAAAAAAAAAATATTCCTCTCCATGTTTTTTTTTTCTTGCTTCCGTGTTTTCTTTTTTGTTGTTTTTCCGCCTTTCGCAAGTTGTTTTGTTTGCTTGCCCATGCATCCGCGACCTCGCTGCACAGGATAGAAAAGTGGGTTCATTTCGAGGGCTTCTCGCTTCTCTTTCCAAAGTGCGAGGGCAGGATGCCTTCATTATGTGCGCTTTGCTTAGGCGAGGGCTTCTCCACTTTTCTTTCTAATCTCCTTGCGCGCGGCGCGCGACGCACGACCCCGGAACCAAACTGGGCTGTGCAAAAAAAGAAAAAAAGCTTTTCTTTGTTTTTTTTTTCTCTTGGTTCAGTGGATTGTTTTTTCTTTTTTTTTTCCCTTTCGCAAGCTGAGGGCTTCTTTCTTATCTCCTTGCGCACGGCGCGCGACCCGAAGTCCAGACCGCGCTGTGCAAAGAAAAAGAAAAAAAAAACTCCTTTGTTTTTTTTTTTCTCTTGCTTCCCTGGATTGTTTTTTTTTTTTTTTTGCCGCCTTTCGCAAGCTGTTTCGTTTCGCTTTGGTTAGGCGAGGGCTTCTCCGCTTCTCTTTCTTACCTCCTTGCGCGCGGCGCGACCCGAAGTCCAGACTGCGCTGTGCAAGAAAAAGAAAGCTCCTCTTTGTTTTTTTTTCTTTTCTCTTGGTTCCGTGGATTGCAAATAAAAAAAAAGTTCCTCTCTATGTTTTTTTTTTCTTGGTTCCGTTGGATCTTTTATTTTTTAACGCCTTTTACAAGGCGTTTTGTTCGCCCACGCTGCCCATGCATTCGCGACCTCGCTGTACCAGGATAGAAAAGTGCATTCATTTCGCGCGCGTGGGGGGAGGGGGTCAAAATTTTGACGTCTGAGTTGGGGGTGCGTTTAATACGCGAGGGAAAAAAAAAGTCCAAATTTTGAGAGCCGACTTGGGGGGTGCGTTCATTACGCGAGTGCGTTCATTGTGCGAGTAAACTCCTTCCTTGTAATAGGTTTATCTTGCTCTACTTCGAACTTTAAATGAAGGAGCAAACGCGCAAGGAAGAAGTTTACACTAAAACACCTTTGGTAGTCGGCTGTTTGCCCTCTCCTGTAGTTTCTTTCTTTGTGTTCAAGTTTAATTCTAAAGTTCAAGCTGATATATTTACTAATATTAAACAGCGCACAAAACGTCGGCGGAAGAGAAAAGGACAGTAGAACGAAAGAGCGCTGTTTAATATTAGTGATGTACCAACTAGCTCAAATTACCACTTTACTACAGCTGATATATTTACGACAGCGAGAGATTCAGAGCAAGACTAAAATGAATAGAGAGCGCTCAAACTCACAGAGCGGATGTAGGTTGACTTGCCCCCCATGTTGGGGCCCGTGATGATGTAGCAGGAGCTGGAACCTGAACATGAGCAGAATGCTTGCACGGACGTCGCGCAAATAACGCAGTCCGCTCACGACCACGGCCTCTACGGCCCGTGCCATCCACGCCGCTCGCATCATTTACAGCTTTTTCAGCTCGAGGATGCGAGGGGGTGAAACCGGCAAATCTCTCTTCGTTCGATGGACACGTGGTGGTGGTTATTCCCTCTGTGTCCAAATATTCGTTACGTCAGTCCAATATTTTACTGCGCTAGAATATTCGCATGGTAGAGGACCAAGCAGTATGCATTGCATATGAACTGAACACAAGGAATGTATATAAACACTTTGGCCTTATTCCAAACATTTTTCTGCCAACGATTCTCTCCTATTGAGGTGACCTTCCTTGTTTTTCCTTTAAAAAATAAAAAGCTGAACAAAAGGGCACTTAAGCAAAGAGCAGGCTGGCTTCCACTGCCGACTTGAGTGCGTTGCAAATTAGTTTTAGAGCGCAGCTCTCAGGTGCCCGTTTCCGGCTTGAGTGGCGCCGGCGTCGCTGTCGGTGAAACCGCACGATGCATTATGGGAAACGTCCCATAATGCACCGCGGTGACGTTTCGGCATAGTGCCGAAACATCACCATGCCGAAACGTCACCATAGTGCATTATGGGACGTTTCCCATAACGCACCGCGCGGACATTTCGGCACTGCGCCGAAACGTCGCGTGACGACATGCGTTTCGCGCGTGAAAAAGGAGGGGGGAGGAGGAGAGGGTACGGATGAGGAGGAGGGGCATACACTCCCCTCAGTACCCTCCCTTCCTCCTCCTCAAGAGCTGCGCTCTAAATCGGCTTTACAGGAAGCTGTAAACATCTTTTTTTTTTTTTTATGGACTTGAGTGGGTTTATTAATAAGATGTGATGCAACCGAAAAATTTTAGGGACCCTAGTAGGCAAGTCTGTTCCTAGCAGAAACCCTCGCTGAATGGAGTTGGTGACACAACAAAGCCTCGGACCGATCAGCAAGATATTAAGGTTAATGTGAATATGGATTGCAACTTCTATGGGCAGCGAAAGTCAAAATGCACCTATTACATATGCAATGCAGCTGCAGACAAAGATGAACATCATAGCTTAATAGTTTGTAGGTGAAAAACAATGTCTGCTTGCCTTTCTTCATCTCTATGTCATTGGGAATGAACATGATGTTGTCTTGAGATTCCACACATGCATGACGCAGGCCAGTCATCTTCAAGATGCCAGAACCTAGGTTGCAGAAATGCAAAGGATTAGATAAGTAACACATACTAACTTCTTCAGACTCTTTTTGACTAAACGTTAAACCCAGTGATGTAATTAGTCCGAGTCATTTTGGAGCACCTCTTGGAGCAGCCGAAAGTTTAATTTAAAGCACCAAAAGTACTTTGGGAGCGTATATAAGTATACATTTCATTTTCATCCATAGTGCCCTTCGTCAATCAGCACCTTTTCACCATGCACAAGACATGGTGACAAGATGTTGATTGATGAAGGGCAGTACAAACTGCTGTGCATGGTTATTTTTGGTATGAAATCAAATGTGAACCAAATAATAAGTTCCACTGAAATAATGCTAGAATATAATAATTCCAAGCACCCAAATGGATGTCTTCTTCAAGTTCTAAAGGTGGAAATAAAAATGCATTTCTTAATTTAAATAGAAAACAGAGCTTTTGTGACTTGATTATGATCATCAATATGATTTGAATATGATCATCTTGCTGCGCTGCGGCGAAGCAAGATATGCAAAATCGTGACACCTACTATGCAGTTGTCGCTTCACTGCAGTACACCATAGTGCGGTGACAAGTGCACTCAACAATGCTAGCTATCCAGCCAGAACAGAAAATGAGCACGAGAAATATTTCAAAACTTCCAAGTGCTGTCAATGTTTGATAAAGAGAGCAAATCGAATTTAATGGTATTTCAGGCTATAATCGAAAGTTTTGGGAATTCGCACAAGCCTACCGTAACAGTCCGATCGTGTAACAGGGCCCGATTTATGATATTTTTAGCATAAATAATGCCGAAATAAGTTTTGGCGCAATGTTGACGAAAGGTCCCCACATGTGGCAAAATGTAGCAGAATGTAGCGAGGTAAACGCTTTGGGGCAGTTTGGCGCAAATGGTGCAGCAATCACATCACTGTGAACCTGACACCAAAAAATTACACCATCTTCCCGAGGGGAACCATGGGGTGATGCGGAGCATCGCGGATCGTTATTAACGGTGTTAGTAACGTTGTTAGTAACGTTGTTAACTTGGGTTCCGCCGCTCCCTTTGTACGTTTACGTTGAACTTTACGGTCCCGAACCTCAGGTTCTGCTGCTCGACGTTCAAAAACCAACGCGGCTTCCCGTTCTCGAAGGTCGGGTTCCGCCGCTCGCTTCGTACGTTTACGTTGAACTTCACAATCCCGAACCTCGGGTTCTGCTGCTCGACGTTCTCAAACCGCCGCTGCTTCACGTTGTCGTAGTTCAGCATCCGCCGCTCGACGTTGACGAATGGACACCGCTTCTCGTTGCCGTAGTTCAGGGTCTGCCGCTCGCTTCAAGCGTTTGCTCTCAGCGTCGAGTTGTCCTTCGCTGCGCAGCTTTGTCTTCAGTGGACGTAGCGTTGCTGTTAGTTTGTGGGGTGGTGCTGACGCTTGCTTGCGCCAACCCACTAACTGACGGGACTGTTGCTTCCATCACACTTCATCGGAAGAACGGAGTGAAGTGGAGTCAACAGCGCTGAACTGAACGCGCGCAGCACGCTACCGCTGCTTATATTCACACTTGAAGGAGAGGAGACTAGAGGAGGAGAGTTGCGCATGCGCGCGCGGTGTGAGTAGAAGCGAACGCACGCGAAGTGCACGCAGCTGGTAGAGAGAGAGAGCGGAGAGAGTAACGCGCAGCTGTTGGAGAGAGGGAAGGAGGAGAGTTGCGCATGCGTAGTGTGAGTGCTGACTACGACGCCGACGCCGCGGGACATAGACCCGAGCAAGAGATGCTCCGCATCTAAAAGGGCAAAATGCCTACATAATTTACTCGAGTAACAAGTGAACTGTTTATCAACATGCCTACTTCTCCGTGGATCACACATACAGCCAGTCATCACATCCTACATAAGACACTTGGCAAAGGACGAGGTTGAGAAAACAATGTTCCACGAAAATGCTCTCTGCACAGGTAGATTCCTGTAAGTCGCCAAAAAATGTTGTTGCAATAAGGTGGTGATTTGGCACGGTTGGTTCATATAGCTAAGGAAAACAGTGCCAAAATAATACAAGGACTGAGGCAAGAGGGACAAGAAGAACTGAGTGCCTTGTCTATCTTGCCTTAGTTCTTGCGTTATTCCAGCACTGTTTTCCTTAGTTGTTGCAGTGCCAGTGCCGAATATTGTTGCATGGCAACACATGTTATACAAGTCTATCACTCTCACTGCACTTCTGGTTTCCATGTTACATTCACACCTTCACAAATGTTGTAATACAGCCGGACCCGTTTACAACAAACTCTAACGCACATATTAATTTGATATATGAAATAGTTTGTTATATAAAACTCGCATATAGCTAATTTGAGTGTCGTGAGTTTGAAATATGACTTATTGACATTAAATGTGCGGAAGACACTCGTGGATAGGTTCTTCAGTAGACCGCAAAAATATTGTTTAATGCAAAAAATTTTAACTGATAACGCGCTAGCTTGGCTAATAAATAAAACAAGAAGAAATTCTAGCTCAACCACTTCTTGCGCTGGTATGTTCGCTGGATTGTAGCATCTAGACTCGTGCGAAGTAGATAGAAATTGCTCACCCCCTTCCTCTGAGAAGCTGCGCGAGATGGGACAATGTTGAGCGAGTCAAAAGCGCCTGTGTTTTAGATTTAGGGCTGGCAGTACAACAGGCAATGTTCTTCAAAGGATATTTTCCTCCCTGGATGCCAAAATCTAAACGAAACCAGAGGAACCGTAGAGAAGCGTGCCCTGCGCTTCAAGCGGGTGGAAACAAAAAAGCCCAGTCGTTGCACGTTCGTGCACTTGCGTGCAGACTGCACCCCGAAGAAGGACAAGGTTCGTGCTGAAGCTGGTCGAAAGTGCTGTTCGTGAAGAGGTCGGGTCGGCCATACGTGTGTCGCAATCTCAAGTCGGGGCCTCGGGCACCGGGGGAGAAGTCATTGTATCGACTTGAAAACCATCGCGCATTGACGCGGCGGGCTGTGCTAGAGCCTAGATTGCAGAGAGTTTGCAACTGCTCGATCAGGATCACGGGGTTTATGGCCTGTGTTTCCAATACGAGCTGCGAGCAAGTGGAAAAAGCGTAGGTTGTTTGCCAACGTCTCCATCTTTCCACTTGGTTTCCTCCTCGCCAAACGACAGCACACTGCGTGCACACTTGAGACCATTCTCTGCAAGAGGCGTCTATCAATAAATTGCAAATGCTCCCCAACCTGCTCCCAACGATTCTCGAAGCCGCAGCGATGTCTGACTTCTTTTCACCATGCTCTTCACTCACGATTTTTGATTTCAAGTTGGTCTGAGAATGATTAATACTGTCGCTGCTTGCTCGCCTTTTCTTGCGAGAACGGGATTCGAAAAGCGGAACCAAAAAGAAAAGAACAAAGCCCGCGCCAAGCGACAACGAAAGAACAAAGAAGCAGATGACGCGTGCACCCTCACTGGTCTGCGGAGGAGGTTTACTTGGTGGTGTTTGGCAAGGAGGAAAACGTGCACTTTGGTGGTCGCGTGATTTCGGAACATAGAAACAAATTCTGTCACGTGTTACGAGCGGCCAAGTGCAGAACGGAAGCACGCACGGGCTGCAGGGGACGCCGAGGAGAAATGCTGCCAAAGGCGCGCTGCGTGCCTCGACCTTCCCTTCGAAGCGCCGGGTCATTCCTTTTTTTGTTTTTTAATGCGAAAGCATTAACTGTCTTATGGAGAAAGCCGACGTCATCAGCTTTGAAACCGTGCCAAACGGCACCTAAATGAAACCATGCGCAAAACTAGCCAACGGCTCCTTTTACACTTCGGTCCCATTGGCTGGCGCGCGTCGATGAGGCTCCCATTGGCAGCTGCGCGTCAATTTGTGTGGTGTCATCCTGACTGTGTCATCACACTGTAGTGTTACCACTGATCACCGCATTCGCTCGCCTCTTATCGGTTGTACGGCACGTGGCAATATATACGGTGTACGGATTAAACCAAGGGGTTTGTTCTGCTGGGAACTATGTTGCTGTCTGTTCCTTCCTCGTGCCGCAAGGCACACGACAGTTTAAATCAGTGATCTCAAACTCATTTGAGTGTGGGGGCCAGATATCCCACACCTGAAAGGCCGGGGGCCATCGTATGATAGGAAAAAGGAGGGGTGGGGGGGGGGGGGGGGGGGGTCGTTCAGAAGATTTTAAAGAGAACAGACCTCGGGAGTGCATTATGCTTTTTGGAAACTTGCTGTGGTTTGCCAGTGACGTCTTTAGATTTCATTTGTTAATATGACTACCTTGGGCCCGGGCCAGATGTGATAACATGAATTAAGATAACGCGCACTGCCAACGTGCTGGCATTATTAATAGAACAAGAAAGCAAATACACTGTCGTTTCTGTTGCTCAATTCAGTCACAAATTAACCAAGCTCAACATGTCTCTAAAAACAATGAGTTAATTTGACAGTTCTTGCTTTCCTGACGATTTTTATTAAAACATTCCAAACAAAAACTTGTCTTTTAATGGAGAAATTTTTTTTTTTTAATGCGAGAATAACGAGCTTGTAGCTTTATCTTTGGCAGTTGCTCTTGCTGATCGAGAGTTCGCGCAGCCGAGATGCATCATTCAACGAATAGCTCGCGCTTGCGGCCCAGTATCAAAACTGTTGTGCATTACAAAAAACTGGGAAGCCAAAAATAAAAGCAAAACAAAGGGCAAAAGATTACTGATCACCTATTCACAGATGTGAATAGGTGAAGAAAGCAGAGCTACTTTTCGAGCGAAAATGAATCGACGACATGAGGTCACTATGGCGCATGGCATTTCTAGCGCTCGGAAGATGGCAATCAGGACTCGTAGCCGGATGCCTGCGGGCCGCGTCCCAGCAAGTCGCGGGCCGCATGCGGCCCGCGGGCCGCGTGTTTGAGACCCCTGGTTTAAATGATTGCTCACCCGATGGCGCTGCGTGTCCGCGAGGCAGCGGCTCCACCGAGCGAAGAGTGGCGTGCATGCTTTCGCATTCACAACTCATAAGTAGTGCTTAGGCGTACCTTGAGCCTTTTTGAACTTGCATTTTGTGAGAATTTTTCTTTTTCTTTTTTTGAAAAAAGAATAGGTGTTCGCGAGCTTTAGAGGGCCATTCTCTGTTTCAGAGTTCGATATAGCCCATAGGTTGTTCGTCGGAGAAATACATTTTAAATGCATTTTCGTTTTATATATTTGGGCGTTTTGTAATTTGCTGTATCCGTGTTTGTTACAAACGGGCGCAACTGTACATACACTGTCGCAACGACCCCATTTAAATTGCACTCCATAACACACAAGCGTAAGAGACAGCGATAAACAGTCCAAACCAGAAAGAGTGGCTCTACAGTTTCGCGGAGTTTAGGAGAGCGAGACCTTTTTCGAGAATCTTGGGACGGACGTAAGGCTTGCTTGCACTGGCGGCCGCCACTGCCAGTCCCACCAGGACGTCCAGGTGCGAGATGACGTCCGACAACTGGTGCATGGGCTCCGCATAGCCCCCTGGAAACAGGCCTCTGAGTCAGACACTGGCGCATCGCACAGACAACCTTCACTAATTCGACCCCGATGGGATATGCAAAATAGGTTCTAATTATCTAAAGATTGAATTAAAAGAAAAGGCGGGAAAGCGGCCCAAGCGAGACTCACTTTTACTAGAAGTGCCTCAAAACACCGGGCAAGCGCCTACCCCACTTTCACTGAAAACTGGGTTAGACATGGGTGCTTGTCCGGTCAAATCACCCAATAAAGAGCTTCAAAGGCAGGGTGAACGGAATTGGAGAAAGCACGTTTATTTTCACACGATATCCCCACCGTTGATGCTGGTGGTCTCATGGCAGCCGCAACAAAGTTAAGATTTTCGGCTGATGCCGGCGCTTTAGAGGGGTGGGCGCTTCATGTATAATTTGCAGAATTTCCAAGTTTAGAAAAATGTTAATAGTGGGCGCGAACTCGGAATTTCATGCGAAAAGACACTATCAGACTTAGGGAATGAATGCAACAGTGCATGACTAAGAAAGGGATAGGGGTGAAAGGGCTAGTATTACAAAAAAACTTGATTCATTTCAAGCAAGGTCCAAAGTTATGCCCACGGAGGGTAAACAAAACAAAAAAAGAAGGTAATGTACAGATCCCTAAAAGATCTCAATGGAATGGTAAAAGGGTTGAGAACTGGGCTAGTTGGTAGTTAGACATTTGAACGGTATTAGCGCACACGTAGTTGTGAGTAGCGCTCTTTTCTGTTTCTTCTCTCTTCTGCATACGTGTGCACTAATACCATTCAAATGTCTCAATGGAATTGCCGTTCGTGAACAGAACCTCTGGAAAAACGTATTAACCGAGAACATATTAATGAGGCGTATGTAGCGGACACTCGATAGAGCTCCATTAAAACTGCAAGTCGCACTTTATATACCTTCGACCACACACTGATGGTGACCAACATGTGCTTGAAAGCAACGTGTCGAGCTTCCGCACTAGGGGTGTAGCTAGAGTCACAGTAGGACTCCAAAGTACCGGATTCCATCGCATCGGCTGGAATGGGAAAATGGGGCCCATCAAATTTTCCGATTCACTCGTGTCAGTCAGCTTGATGCCGGAAGAAAAAAGAAGTAGGTAAAACATTTAGACTAGAGCTCCGAATAGTTGGCGAATTAGTCTGCCAGAAGGAGACAGGCATGCTGGCTTATGCTAGGACTTTATAGAACAGCTAGCATGTAATCTAGCCCACGAAGGGAGCAGTAGGCAAAGCCTGTCCACTGGGGAGCAAACTCTGCCAGCCCTGCCCCACCTTGAATCGACCCGGTTGCACAGGGCATCCATTTCGGACCCTTCAAGGAACATACAGGGACTCGAGTGAAACAAGTGGCTTCAGCATGCACAGAGGAGCACAGGAGCAACAAGCAGCCGACAATGTGGCCCCATAGGGGCACAGCCAATCGCAGTTCCATGTGCACGTTTGGTGATGGGCCCAATCACGAAGAAAGCAAAGAGCAGTGAAGCGGGACAATGACAACCTCTCGGCAGTCTAGTGTTGTCGGCACTACTGAGGAGTCTGCTGGGCAAGGTGAATCGGACAGTGATGAGGGAGTCCTGGTTGAGTCTAAACCAGATCTTGGTATGTGGAGGACTATGCTTAATAACTATGATCATAGGAATAGTTTTGAGCGAAACTACCGTATTTACTCGCAGAATGAACGCACTTTTTTTCCCGAAAAATCGATGCAAAGTTAGGGGGGGCGTTCATTACGCGAAGTAAAATTTTTGCGAAAAATCGACTTAACTTCTTATCTCTTTGCGCGCGGCGCCGCGCGACTGCAAAACCAAACTGCAATGCGCAAAAAAAAAAAAGAAAGAAAAATGCTTCTCTCCATGTTTTTGTTTTTCTTCTTGCTTCCGTGTTTTTTTGTTTTTTCTCCCTGCCTTTCGCAAGTTGTTTTGTTTGCCCACGCTGCCCATGCATTCGCGAACTCGGTGTACCAGGATAGAAAAGTGCGTTCATTTCGAGGGCTTCTCGCTTCTCTTTCCAATGTGCGAGGAGGAGGCGAGGGCAGGATGCCTTCATTATGTGCGCTTTGCTTAGGCAAGGGCTTTTCCGTTTTTCTTTTTCTTTCTATCTCCTTGCGCGCGACGCGCAACCCCAAGACCAAACTGCGCTGTGCAAAAAAAAAGAAAAGAAAAGAAAAAAAAAACTTCCTCTTTATGTTTTTTTTCTTGAAAAGAAAAGAAAAAAAAAAAAACTTCCTCTTTATGTTTTTTTTCTTTTCTCCTGGTACTGTGGATTTTTTTTTTTTTTGCCGCCTTTCGCAAGTTGTTTTGTTTCGCTTTGCTTAGGCGAGGGCTTCTCCGCTTCTCTTTCTTATCTCCTTGCGCGCGGCGCGCGACCCAAAGTCCAGACTGAGCTGCGCAAAAAGAAAAAAAAAGCTCCTCTCCATGTTTTTTTTTTTCTTGCTTCTGTTGGATTTTTTTTTTAACGCCTTTTGCAAGGCGTTTTGTTTGCCCAAGCATTCGCGACCTTGCTAAAACCAGGATAGAAAAGTGCCTTCATTTCGCGCGCGTGGGGGGGAGGGGGTCAAAATTTTGACGCCCGAGTTGGGGGTGCGTTAATACGAGAGTGAAAAAAAAAGTCAAAATTTTGAGGGCCGACTTGGGGGGTGCGTTCATTAGGCGAGTGCGTTCATTGTGCGAGTAAATACGGTAAAGCCTAATTATTATTGATTTTTATTACCATTAATGAGGACTTTGTTGGCGATGACAATGACGTGACAAGGACCACAGCGTAACTCATGTCGACTCTGCAATGTCTGACAAAGTCTGAAGGGAGGGTGTTTCGAATAAAAACTAGTCGTGTCCTTGTACTACATAAAAAAAAATATTCAACGTGCAGAGCTGACACCACACTCGTGTAACAATAGCGAGTGAAATGAGGTAAAAAAAATTAGTTTGTAGCAATACCCGAATAAAAACTTAGAAGTGGAAATGTTTTTCGTGCCATTGAAAATAAAAATTTTGATGAGATTTTTGGAAATATTAAAATGTTTGAAAATTTATCCTAACATTTTAATGCCTAAGCCGTCCCATCATTTCCAATCACTCGCACTATGTTCAGGCTGCCCGAGCTCTGCCGGAACAGATATCTTTCTTCCCCCATCTGCCAATAGCGATATTATTCATTTGTAGGTGCCATCTATCGGAAATAAGGACACCATCCTCAAGACGGTGGTGAGTCTCCGGCTTGCCACAATTCTCACAACAGGCAGAATCCAGAGATTAAATAAAAATCGCTCGGCTACACATTAGAGACCCTCACTGTTTGCTTTCTTTGCCCCACATCATCGATTCAACATCTTATTTTATTTATTTATTCTTAGGGGAGTGCGAATACCGAATAGTAGTTATCGAATCGAATACAAAATCGATTTAAGAAAAAAAAGCCGAATATCGAATTGAATATCGAATAGTGATTTTATTTGTAGGAATTTTTCAAAGTGTGCTCTGAATGAGATTATTATATGTGCAGAGTTATGCGCCTGGTGCGGAATAAGCATCTCGTAGAGAACAAAAGCTAAAATGTATAGAAGTTCTGGTGAAAAGAGAAAAGCAGCTGCTGATGGACATTGGCTACTAAAGATCTTAATTTTATGGCGCAAACATAATCTAGCTACCCTAAGCATCACGAAAAACAAAAAACCAAATTACAGCCACACGTGCCTTTCTTTCTCGTTAAAAGCATGACCTAACACTGCGACATGTCCTTTCTTTTTATATTTGTATATCTCAGAAAAGGGGCATTTTGCGATATTTGGTCTCAATTTTAAGAGAGAAAAGGGGCACCCGGGATTTTACTTTATATAAATAAACAGATAGCTGTTAAATCTAAGTAAACAGGCTTACAATATAATCTGAAGTAAGAAAAAAAAAACACGTGGTTAGGTGGCGCAAGTCACCGTCCAACTGCCGCTATGCATCCACTCTTTTGTTCGTCTGTCCTGTTTTAGAGAGCCTAGATTTCAAAGAGGGAGCAAGCAAAACTGAAATCACGGAGACGGCTCCTGCGCAGATTGGTCGGAAGTGCGCATGTGTTGTGATGTCGCGTGGAAAGAAGGCACGAGAGCAAACGGAAGAGTGACGACGCCAATCTATGCTTTCGTCTTTTCATTGCCTTCTCGCAGTTCAAAATTCAAACACGGCTATCGAATGGTTGGAAACCCTCTCAAATCTAGGCACGCTATTTTTCCGTTCCGTTTGTAATCAAAATTTGCGACTTGCGGTTCCAAAAGAACGACGACAACTCGGCGGTTTCATCGGCGTGGTTAACGTGGTTTCTTTTAGTGATCTTGCAGTCGCCGATTTCTGTGAATGTGGCAAGTGTTTTACATCGGCGCTTCAATTTGAAACGAGGGCTTTGCTCGTGAAAAGAATTAGGCATGGCGCGGAATTCCGGCCTCCCAACAAATCCTCTGGAAGCGGCGCAAACGAGGTGTTTCGGTTGTGATTCAAGATTAGATTGTGTCACGATTCCGAGTAAATTAGAGTGCTATAAAGTTTGTGGCGTTCGTTACTTTTCTTTTTTCTAACCTGTGCCTTAGATTTTGGTGGAATGGTACGACCAAAAGGTGTTTCTCGCATGGTCTGTCTAACATCACGGCGCTAACATCGGGAGAAAAAACAACTCTTGTCAGCTCCGCGCCGACCGCGCGTCTACCATGCGTCTTTGGACCAATATATTGAATATACAAGCGACCGAATACTAGAAATTCGATTCGCGAGTTGATTTATTCGAGAACTTGCTATTCGATTCGAATTCATATATTCGAGTATTCGCATGCCGCTATTTATTTTATTTATTTGCTACGTGCCCACAAACAGCAGGACGCCTTTAGCGTGGTGCACAAAAGGAAACGAAGCAAAGAAAGTGTGTGAAAATAGATACAAAAGCAAGAAGGAAAAAAAGAAAACATCTTATGAGCAAGTGAAAATGCCATACATGCGGCCATTTTTGTGTTTCGCAGTCCAAGCTGACCCCAGAGTAAAGACCAGCATCGCCAGAAATGAAGGAGGTCCACTGCCAGTGCCTGGCTCATTTCCGGACTTGCAAGAACTCGCAGTTTGCATGCAGCCCCCTTGCAGCTCATACAGGGAGTATGCTTTTAATTCTAACAGATTTATTTTAAAAAAAGCCGCAAAAGGTACATTGTACTAGTGAATTATACGGCCAGGGGGACATGATATGGGGGCTAATCCTTAGAATGAGTAGAATATTGAACTAGTATTTGTAAACCAACTTTTCATTTCTTGGCAATAAGCATACGGTTTTAATTAGAAACTTGCTAAGCAACAACAGTCAATTGTAGAAAGATTTGAAGTATGTGCTTCGTTTTACGGTGCAGTTATGGGCCCTTCCCGCCATTGCAAATGATGTCAGTGTTGATGTTGTAGTTGGCGATGTAGGGCGTCTGTCGTCGACGTTGCCAAATTCTTGAAAAAGATTGCCCGCCGCCCACGGGAATCAATCCTGGGTCGACTGTGCGTGAAGCGGAGGCGTTACAACTGAGCTACAGCACAGTGTTAAAAACTGGCTTTGAGACTTGCGGGTCTTTATAGTACAAACTGCCCACTGCACGCGCTCTCTGGAAACAAAAAAAAATAGCCAATGACAAAATACCGTTGTAACACTGTCAATGCCAAGAGCTCGTGCCAAGAGACACGCTTTCCGGCGTTCTTGAACAACAAAAGAAACAAAAGCGATAGGAACAAAATCGTCAGATGTCCATTTTGTTCCGAATGCTGATGCCCAACGACTTCACCGTGACGTGTCGCAGCTATAAGTAAATAAATAAATGCAAAACTGTTCAATATTTTTTTTGTACCAAAAATGCATGGTGATTTGCCTATCATTTGCCTTTTTGCACCACCAGCCTGGTGCATGTTGCACAAATAGTAATTGTAGCTCACCCCCCGTGGTTCTCCCTTGCCTCCAGTCTTTCAAAAATTGACTTATTTAGCGATATTTAATGATGCTCAGCAAGTTCCTAATTGGAACGATGAGTTTAGGGTCACTAATTGGAAAGCCAAGAATGAACAAATCTCGGTTAACTATCCAACTTATCGTGAGGATTAGCCCCTTAATATGTCCCCTTGGCCGTATAACTCACATGCACAAACCGCATTAGTGTACCTTTCGCGGCTTGTTTCTCATAATTCTGTTAGTAATACCACACCCTGTATAGTAGCTACAGTCGAATCTCGTTAATTCAAACTCGAGGGGACCGAAAATTTGTTTGAATAAAACAAAGTTTGAATTACATGGAATTTCCTCCCATAGAGATGCATAGGATGGGACCTGCATGTTAGTTCGAATTATCCGCAAAAATTGAATTAAGAGAGTTTGAATTAACGAGATTCAACTGCAGTAGGCAGCACTGACGTCAAGGCGCAGCGAGACACGACGCAGCCACCTGCAATGTCGACGATCATCTTGGCGATGCTCTGCTGGGCCTCCTCATAGGCCTTCCTGGTGTCCAGGTAGCTCGCGTTGGACGAGAGCAGGTCGGGGCTCCGGAAGCGCACTCCGTTCTGCTTCGTGTCGATGACCACGTAGCCCTTGCGGGAACGCAGTGCCCGTTCCTCCTGCAAGTGTCGGCAATGAAGCCAAAGGAATGCTGCAGCAACTGAAAACGTCTCATTTTGTGGCAGGGACTAAGCACAAACATTGTAATCTCAAACAAAGCCCTAACAAATTATTCCTCGTGTCACAGACCAGTTAAAGGGTAACTCCGGCACATTTTATCGATTTTAGGGTTACAATGGATTTTAGTTAGGAAAGTGTTCCTAAATTACAAAGTGTCAATTCTTGTAGTTCTCCAGATACTTTATTTCAAATTTTTGTTTTGCGGGTCTACGGTGAAACTGAAACTACCGGCTCAAGCATGATGGCAATCGTTATGATCAGCTGCACGACCACTGAGCGACACAAAGTTTGTATTGCCGTACCACAAAACGTACGACTGGCCTAGTTGCAAAAGCAGTTCAGATCAGTCAGGTAAGATGCCACGGCTGTTTCACTGCTTTGCTTTGCAGATATAAAAAACATCTGTAGCAAATATTATTACGCATTCATAAAGTTGCCGGCCGAAAATCGAGTTTGCCACGATGAATGCAAGCTCGGAACGAGACACCACTTATCTTCCGAGAAGAACCTCAATCCTGTTGGTGTGCAATGCACATTGCAGAAGCAGTCTGAAAGCTATACTAGTCATAAGCTCGTGCTGAGCAGGAATAAACTAAAGTATACTCGGGGACAACTTTTTCTGGCATTTCCGAAGAAGTGAAGACCGTGAGAGCGCAGCTGTGATTGGTGCTCAATCTCAGTGAGCGCACAGGTACTGTGATAGTGAGGTACGGCTCGCCCGTTTAAGGTATTAGTAAAAGTATGGAAGACACAGGATGCGTTAGGGCAGGGGTTCTCAAACATTTTGGCCTCATAGAACCCCAGGAAGCCTCAAAAACTGCTGCGGAACCCCCCCCCCCCCCCCCCCTTCCATATTTGCCGACCGAGAAGCAACAGATGCATAATTGTAGGCAATTTTGCTTGTGTTGCTTCCCATATGTCCCCACCATATCAATCTCAATGTCAGTACAAAGTGAGATGAAGGCGCTTTGCATGGTCCTGCCGCGCAGCCTGCGGCACGGGGGGGAGGAGGGGAGGGGTGTTGCCATTTGGGTGTTCGCGGAAGCCATGAGACCAGCTCGTGGAACCCCTGTGTTCCCCGGAACCCAGTTTGAAAACCCCTGCGTTAGGAATTATTTCACTATTGCAACATAAATTAGAAACAAAAAATGACCGCATCTCCACGTGGTGAATGATGTTGATTGGGGCGAAGCTCTGGTGGTGCTGATGATACTGATTTTATTGTTCATAGGTAGTGCTGATGGTGCTGATTTGTTTTTAGAGCGCAGCTCTTAGGCGCCCGTTTCCGGCTTGAGCGGCGTCGGCGTCGCCGTCGGCGTAACCGCGCAGTGCATTATGGGTAAATTTCCCCGCTAAATCTAGCGGAAAAATTTCCCCGCTGAATCTAGCGGAAAAATTTCCCCGCTGAATCTACCGGAAAAAAAATTTCCCCGCTAGATTTAGCGGAAAAATTTCCCCGCTACATTTAGCAAAAAAATTCCCTGCTAAATCTAGCGGAAAAATTTCCCCGCTAAATCTAGCGGGAAAAATTTCCCCGCTAAATCTAGCGGAAAATTTCCCCGCTATATCTAGCGGAAAAATTTCCCCGCTAAATTTAGTGGAAAAGATTTTCCCGCTAAATCTAGCAGGAAAATCTCCCCCCTAAGTCTAGCGGAAAAATTTCCCCGCTAAATCTAGCGGAAAAATTTCCCCGCTAAATTTAGCGGAAATAATTTCACCGCTAAATATAGCGGAAAAATTTCCCCGCTATATCTAGCGGAAAAATTTCCCCGCTAAATCTAGCGGGAAATTTTCCCCGCTAAATCTAGCGGAAAAATTTCCCCGCTATATCTAGCGGAAAAATTTTCCCCTAAATGCGAGGCGAGCAGGAGAGGAGGGGCATAGCCTCCTCTCCATACCTTCCCCTCCTCCTCCTCAAGAGCTGCGCTCTAATTCGGCGTTACAGGGAGTTGTAAACGGCTTTCATTTTTATTGCTCATAGGTAGTGCTGAGTTCCGGGTTGCTTTTCGACTTCATTATTACTGCTTTATGGTCGGTGAAATGCAGAGCCAGTGGTTCTTCTAACGGATCAGCTTGGATCCGCTAGAAGCCGCGGGAACGCATCTCCACCGCTTAGGTCAACGGTCCACATCAGAAAGAAAATGTGTAGTGTGGAACGTGGTTATACATGCATTTGAGCATTTGACAGCAGCGCCATCTCGTCTATAAACGTTGAGCCAATGCATGCAAAGTTTAACGCGATTATATAGGCATTTGACCACAGCGCCCTCTCCTGTATAGACGTTGAGTGGCTACATGCAACGTTTCATCCATGACATCCCCAGCTCTTGAGTTACTACCACATCTCAGAGCCCCCTACTCGTCCCGCAGTCGTGGCCGAGGGGTTAAGGCGAAGGACTAGAAATCCATTGGGGTCTCCCCGCACAGGTTCGAATCCTGTCGACTGCGCAAACATTTTTTTTTGTTTCTACATCCTTTTTTTTTTTTTTTTTTGCCCTACACGAGCATGTGAGCACGTGAGCTCACGAGCACGATCACGAGCATGAGCACCAGCAAGATCGATGTGAGCACGGACGCCCGACGGATGGACAAGGATAGACCCTAAGAAGCTTCGCCCCTAAAACAAATATTTACACTGCAGCGATTTTAAAGAATGTCACTGTTTTGCCCTGGTCGCATTGAGGGGCAGCAGCGTCCGTCTCGTACGGCGTTTGACTGGACCACCGAAGGAGAGTGGAGGAGGGCTCCTCGTTGATGGGCTCGGAGGTAGTTGTTGGGAGCCTGGAATGTCTGGTTCCAGGGGATGTTGATGTGTCCGGTTGCTGGAGTTGTCCTCCGCGTCTGACGTAGTCCAGTCGGCCTCAGGCAGGTCGGCGCCTTGACCACGAGAGGCGGCGGGGACGGAGTCGGGCCTCTGAAGCCTGGTCACGTTGACGGAGGTTTGTCCAGGTGTTCACAGCTCGACCTTCAGAGTCCCCGCCCTGCTCGCGCCCTTCTCGAGCTCTTCCGAAAGACCGCGCCATACCTCGCGCATCTCTTTTCTTCCATGCTTTTCTTCTTTAACTTCGTGGTGGATCAACCATCACAGTACCCATTGCTTTGGCTTCATTGCCAAGAAAAGTCGTCCCCAACTATATGATTGCCAATGAATGCCACCTTCGGCACCACGACGCGCTTGAGCGAGCGGGCAGTTGATAATTTTGCGCGTGATTGCCGAAGAGCACTTACGAGCTATGGCCGCTAAGACATAACATAACAAGGAGAAGTTGTCCGCTGGGGCAGCTGAAAACGCTGGCACAAAAACACGCCGAAAGAAGTGGCACTACAAACAAGAAACCTCCTCAAAAATGAAGATTACATTGGGGCTCAAGGTTGCTCGACAAACAGCCAACCCGCTAAATGTCCGTTGAGAAGCTAGTGGTAGCATTTTTAATATTGGTTTTAGAGTCGATTGCGGTTGCCCATTCGTTTAATATTTTGGCAGTGCTTGTATTTAGTCTTTGTAAATTGATATCAGTCATTAACCTTGGTTCAACATTTGACCGGAAAACCCTTACAGGTGAATGGACTGTACTGTTTGGTTGTGTATATTGATGCGCAAGGTTCTGCTCCCACTTTATGCGAAAACTCACCCTCTGGAAAACTCTATGTCGACAGGTGATCATTACGCCGGGCAACGTCTGCTTAGAAAGGTGCAGGTCGTTTCCGCCAAAGCACCCACCTTCCTGGTGATGCGGAAGTGGAAGCCAAGGTCTTTGCTGGATTCCAGCTTGATGGTCTTGCCGGCCTCGAGGCCAAGGTCCCTCGCAGCCTGCACTCACCGGAGACGAGGGTCAGAAAACTGAACGTTATTGACACAAGGAGTAACTCATTGAATCCATCCACATACAGAGGGTGCCCCCAAAAATATTTATGGGGATTTTTTTCATCGCAAAAATTAACCATGTATCGCCAAATGCTCATTCTACACCTAAAAGTAGCACTAGTGGTTCGAACCAAATGCCAAAGTTTCAGCACTAACCATTATCTTATTCAAAAATTATAAGTAATTTTCCGAAATTTTGAACGGGAAAATAGCGACCGATGGAGCTCGGACACATGAAGCGGATGGAGTTAAGACGGGCCCCATTTTCACACTGATAGTTTCAGAAAATCACTTATAACTAGGATGTGCAATTAGTAATTTTTCCGTTTGAAGGGAATATGAAATGAAAAGTTTCTTTCTACAAATAATTTCGAATAGAATCGAATAACTTCAATGCGAAACGAATAGTTTGGGGCCATCAATAAAGTTATGGTAAAGAACCCTTGAGAGTAGGGAACAAAAAAAAAAAATGAAACACAACAAGGTCTGAAGGGTAGTTCACCAGCTCGCCTAGACAATTACTCTTATTTCAGTAGTTATGTCTCATCATATGGACACCTCCGTTCCCCAGAAAAAACGTCCATAATGTGAAACACCCATGATAGTGAATCAAGGTCAAGATCACAAATAATGAACAGCAAGCGGGGCTACAAAAGACAGTTTATTTAGAAAAAATATGCTGAGACTTATTTGCACACACTTTGGCATTAGCTATTAGAAACGCAATCTGCTATAGATTCAAGAGAGTCGACTTGTTGCTCCTATTTTCTTTTGCTACTTGCATTCGAGCCTTGGTTGGTGAATTCATTTCAAGTACGGTATGTACTGCATACTATTTTTTTTTTTTTTTGTAGTGTGAGTTGAGGTATGTTTTTGCAGCATTTGAAACTTTGAAATACTTCAAAAATATTTAAAGTTGCCGAATAGCCCTGTTCGACTCGAACTTTGAATCGAATACGTAATTATTTGCTTCGACGTTCGAAAGTTTTGAATATTCGCACAACCTTAGTTATAACTTTTGATTGAGATAATGGTTTGTTCTGAAACTTCGGAATTTGGTTCGGACCACTAGCGCTACATTTGGGCGGAGAATGAGCGTTCGTGATGCATACATTAATTTTAGGGTGAAAAAAACGCTACATTTTTTTTTTGGGGGGAGGGGGGGGGCACATGTATGCATCACGAATGCATGCATGCATCACATGTATGATGCACACCGTACGTGTGGTCTTTTTCTAAATCAGTTTTTAAATTAACCTGTACCTTTAAAGCTAATAAATAAAAAAAATATTAAATAAAAATTTATAATTTCAATACTCAATCATAGCGAACGCTGTTAATTTTCTTTAATGGGCCCTTTGGCACAGACCACTACGGCATAACCTTTTTTATGCGCGATGCATAGTTTTGATTAGAGTGATTTGGCCCGCATTTTCAAAAACACCCCGTACTATATGAGCGTCGTGCATCCGTATCCAACTCCCACAACCCCAGACATTCCTTACATCAAACCACAACTCCTGGGGTATTTCCAGTGAAATACCCCAGGAGGCAGAGGTGAAAAATACTCGGTCTCCTTGACGCCCACATAATAAACGAAAAAGTCTAGCTGGTCGAGCGACCGCGGTTGTGCAATAGCTACCACTCTGAACGCCTCGCTCTTTCTTTTTGCCGTTATTGTTCTATCGTTTTGAATTATGAATGAAGAGATAGTTGTATTTTTTTGGTGCATCTCGCTCTTTCTAAAATTTTAGCTTTTTTTATGTTACCACTACCAACTAGCCCAACTCTCAATCATTATATGATACTTAGCTTTCTCTAATTTTTTTTTTTTTTTTTTCGTTCTATTGCATTTGGTGTGGCTGAGCCTGCAGCCACGTGTGAGCAGCGATGCCCCACCGCAGTTCCTGCCAGCTTCGCTTTAACGAGGTTTTATTTTATTTGGCGGTTTTGGGATGCGTCCGACACAATCTTCGGCATTTAGCAGAGATGCGCGGAGCTTTCAATTGGAGCTTAAGTTAACATAATTTTGCATAATGAATTATCGATATATTGAGCTATTTTGCGATCCCCTTTGAATTCTCGGGGTTCAACGAGGCTTCCGACAACAGCAACAAAAAATGCGGAACCACGGGCGAAACAATGGCCCCATAGGAAAAGTAGACGCTGCCAAAGGATGAGGTTTTGTTACGGAGCAAAACGAAATAACTTTGCCAAACAAATGGACCAGCCATTACAGGAAGCAAAAACGTGCCACGTTTGTTTATCTCGTGGCACCAACTGACGCCTCCTAGCGACTGAAAGGTGAGCCAGAACAATGAAAGAAGCAATTAAGGAGACATCTGCCAGGGGAAAACATTTCTGTTATTATTTAGAATAACTAAATTAAATGTTTACAGTTTATCATGCTTGATCTCCTCTTTTAAAATCTGCAGTTAGATTTGACATAGCTTCTTTTTTATGTTCTGGATGCAATGCACAACCATGTTCTTGCAGACAGATGGGGCATGGCAACACTCTTAAAGGAGCCTAGCAAAATAAACTAATTTGTTCCCTTAAACCACCGAGTGCAATGAACAACAAAAGTAATGAGTGTGAGACATATTTTATTTTAAAACAATTAAAAATCCCCAAAAAACACATTTTTAAGGGGCTAACAAATGTTTCTTAAATTTTCATAAATATAAAAATAAACATTCTAGCCAAACCTAACTAGTTGCATTTTATATATTCTAAAGTATATGCATGCCAAATTTGGTGGTGATAGGAAAATATTTAATATAAAAATTATTACGCACAAACTGTGAAAATGCCCTAAAATTACCTACGTAGAGAAAAACACATTTGAATGTTACCATAAATGTGTAGCGATACCCTTTTGCAGCGGGAAAAAATATATTGTTAATGATTTGCCGTGAAAAATTAAAGCAACAGAAGACTGCGATGGAGAGGAAATGTCTAGGTCTATCTGTAAACAAAAATGTGATGGCGGCCAACTACACAATTCGAAGAACCACGTACAAAAGAATATGGCTCAAATTTATGCCGTTTTGGGTCTCCGCAAGGTCTTCAAATGCCTTATTTGCCTAATTTCGCGATCAGAGCTGGCACTTGTTATTTTCATCCATAAAATATGAAGATTCAAAGGTAATAAAACACCGTAAAACCCAAAATCACATTTTTTGGAAAATATTCCCATCTTTTATCTGCATCTCCCCTGGAGCCGCCGCTGGTCACGTGGTAGGCCCGCGCGCCGCCGCCCTGCGTCGCCGAGCCGTAAAGCGACGCCGCCGCCGCACGCTGAGCGTTGTGCGAACGCCGCTTCAACGCGTTTCTCCACGCCGCCGTCGCCGCCGCCGCAGAAGTTCGTCTGGTTCGGGGCGCCGCCGCCGTCATCTGACCGGCGCACAGGTCGATCACGTCTGCTTGCGCTTTTTCAGAAGTTTCCTTTGGACTCGAAAAGTTACTTATTCATCTTAGTTTTTTGTTATACTTCAAACAAAAATGAATAAGTTACTTTTAGAGGCCATAGGAAGCTTCCGAAAGAGCGCGAGCACCACGTGACAAATATGGGCCCGTCACGTGATAAATAAGGGCCACTTTTCCGCGGCGCCCGCGGGCGCCAACTACAAATTCGATAGCGCCGTAAATATAGCTCTAAAAAATTTTTTCTTCGTTGTAAAATCGTTTTATGATATCCTTTTTCCATCTAAGCTGTTTAAGGGATACTGAACTGAAATTTTGATCTTGCAAACTAAGGCCGCATAAGGGTTGAACAGGACGCTATGAACTCTAAAACATTACTCATAGATCGATACTATCTCAAATGAATAGCCATACTTTTGGAGAAGAAGGGTGCAATCGAGTGAGGGCTATGACGTCATTGTCCTCCTGAAAAATTTGAGAATGAAGGGAAGTGGCCTCCCTTCTCTCCTCCTCGCTTCTGCTCACCACCTCGACAGGACGTAGCGAGGAGAGGAATGACAATCCTGACGTGCCTTGACTCGTCGATTTCGTCGGCCATGTTCAATCGTGCACTTCGTTTAAAAAAAAAAAAAAACGGCTATCCGTTAGATATATTACTGTACGAGTGATGTTTTGGGGTTTTTTGGCATCCCGCACATCAGTCCAACCTTGTTTTGTGAGCTCGAAATTTCGGTTCAGTATCATTTTAAGCGGGCATGTTGTGCAGGGCGTTCGTGCTAGCCAGCCACATTTCTCTGGGAATCTTTGAGACCGTGGAACCTCTATATAAATTATTCGGGAGTAAGCCATCTGTTCCTGTTATTTTAAATTTAAAAAAAAATAGGGTAAAACTTTAGTGTTGTAACTACCGCAAAATTCTGTATGAATGCCCATCCCGTTTTTTGGGCTGAATATCTGCAATATTCAAATTCCGAAACATCGCCCACTCCGATTCCCGCCGGATATCAATCACGCACACCGGTATGTGTGAAAAGCGCGTCCAGTTTCCTCGTGTTAACCGCACAGCGAAACGCAAATCTGCTGCGTCCGCAGTATCCATTCCCGTGATACGCAAGTTCATAGCTCGTTCTTGCATTCTTTCGTCCATGATATGTGTGCACAATATTGATTCCCGTGATACGCAAATTCATAGCAGTTTCCCACGTGTTCACTGCACCTCGAAACGCAAATTAGCTGCGTCCGCAATCCGCGGTATTCGTTTCCGTGACATGGCAGTTCTCAGCTGGTTCCCGAGTATTTTTGTCAGTGATCCGCGCGATATTGGTTCCCGTCATATGCGAGTTTGTAGCGGTTTTCTGCACGTTTATCGCACGGTGAAACGCGGATCTGCTACGTGCGAGTTTGTAGCGAGTTCCCGCACTTCTGTACGCGATCTGCCCGCGCGATATCGGTTCCCTTAAAACCGAAGTTTCCAGCGGGTTCTCATATGTTTGTCGCACCGTGAAGCGTGAATCTGCTGCAACCGTGCATTCGGCGGCATTAGTTCCCTTGACAGGGGAGTTCGTAGTGAATTGCCATGTCCTTTATCCCACCATGGAGCGCAAATTTGCAATATCCAAAGCAAAATATTGCTTTGAAGAAGCCACTGATACTTTTGAAACAGATGCCAACGTCTGCTAGCACATCACACAAAAATGAAAAAGTGAGTTTATCGCTAAATGAGTTCATCTTTGATAATGATTGAAAGTTCCTCTTTAGCACTAGACCATATTACTTATTACACTTTGTAATAAGAATAAATAAGGCACAAAAGTAATGCCCAGCCTTCTTTTTGAAGGGGGGATCGGTGGCCGAGTGGGATAAAGCGCACACCCAGCTCGACGCGCGTGGAGCGAAAGCTCGCGCTGCAGAACCCAGGGATCCTGGGTTCGAGCCCCACCCCTGCCCGTTTCGATCTGGATGAGCATCGTACCGGCGTGCGGTCGTGTATCACTACTGCGTGGTGCACGTTAAAGACCCCAGGCTAGCAGTTGTACCGCACTGGCTAAATTGCTCATCTACAGCTGAGAGACCAGACGCCCACCGAGGCAGACTAACTTCCGGCTGTATAAACATACACACAACAATTTTTTTCTTTTTGAAAATAAGGCTCTGGTTAAAGTAGGTCTCATCTACAACCAATACTAAAAAAATTGTTAAAAAATTATTCATATAGCACAACACTTAAGTTGTGATAAAGCCTCTCCCTCCCTAAAGTTATATGAACTTACCCATCTCAAGATTCAATATTAAAAACTGCAAAAACAACCACCCACAAGTATTATGAAAACCTACCTTTGTGCTTTAAAAGTTTGCAATGCTCTTTAGCGGCAGAGGAACCAGAGTAAAGTCAAAGTTTGTTGCTCTTTGGATCTACAGTTTAGAGGGAACTACCTTGACTACTGCATTTATTCAAATATAGACCCCCGTCTTTTTTTCTTGTTTTTTTTTTTTCTTCTAGTAGAAGTTTTTTGTTTTTTTTTTAAATTAGAGATCAACCTAAAATCAAGACCAAAAGAGGTAAACCTGGAACAGTTCTGACACAGCCTCCTTTATTCTATGGTTCTGAGCATAATTCCCAAGCCTATCGCATTAAGGGAGGCGCTCAACCCACGTCATCCACTGCTCCTAGCACTCAGGTGCAAAGTGGTGAAGCTCGACGCGCGCTGTTGAGAGGCGGCACGGAGGCATGTGGCAGACATGATAATCGAGTGATCTGATAAGGAGTACAAGACCCTGCTTCGGTTTTATCACAGTAGCTGTCATCCTACAATTTCTTTTTAGATGCGGAGCATCTCTTGCTCGGGTCTATGTCCCGCGGCGTCGTAGTCCGCACTCACACTACGCATGCGCAACTCTCCTCCTTCCCTCTCTCCAACAGCTGCGCGTTACTCTCTCCGCTCTCTCTCTCTACCAGCTGCGTGCACTTCGCGTGCGTTCGCTTCTACTCACACCGCGTGCGCATGCGCAACTCTCCTCCTCTAGTCTCCTCTCCTTCAAGTGTGAATATAAGCAGCGGTAGCGCGCTGCGCGCGTTCAGTTCAGCGCTGTTGACTCCACTTCACTCCGTTCTTCCGATGAAGTGTGATGGAAGCAACAGTCTCGTCAGTTAGTGGGTTGGCGCAAGCAAGCGTCAGCACCACCCCACAAACTAACAGCAACGCTACGTCCACTGAAGACAAAGCTGCGCAGCGAAGGGCACGCGACGCTGAGCGCAAACGCTTGAAGCGAGCGGCAGACCCTGAATTACGGCAACGAGAAGCGGCGTCCATTCGTCAACGTCGAGCGGCGGATGCTGAACTATGACAACGTGAAGCAGCGGCGGTTCGAGAACGTTGAGCAGCAGAACCTGAGGTTCGGGACCGTGAAGTTCAACGTAAACGTACGAAGCGAGCGGCGGAACCCGACCTTCGCGAACGGGAAGCCGCGTTGGTTCGTGAACGTAGAGCAGCAGAACCTGAGGTTCGGGACCGTGAAGTTCAACGTAAACGTACGAAGCGAGCGGCGGAACCCGACCTTCGAGAACGGGAAGCCGCGTTGGTTCGTGAACGTCGAGCAGCAGAACCTGAGGTTCGGGACCGTGAAGTTCAACGTAAACGTACAAAGCGAGCGGCGGAACCCGACCTTCGAGAACGGGAAGCCGCGTGTAAACGTCAACAACAAAAAAAAATTACACCATCTTCCCGAGGGGAACCATGGGGTGATGCGGAGCATCGCGGAGTTTCCAACAACGTTCACGCGATGTGTGGTAACCAACGCAAGTTAACAACGTAATAACACGCAAGTTAACAACGTTACTAACAACGTTACTAACACCGTTAATAACCCCGTTAATAACGATCCGCGATGCTCCGCATCACCCCATGGTTCCCCTCGGGAAGATGGTGTAATTTTTTTTCAATGTTTTCTGGAGACCCCTAACTCCTGACATCGCCGACATCGTCTGAAAGTTTAGACGATGTCGGCGATCAACTGCTCGGCGCATTTGACGAGCGATTTCTAAAGCTCGTTTCACCTTAATTGAAAGCGCAGCCGACACTACAAGACAATGCTACAGACCAAACAGCGTTAAAGCGTACCATTACGGCATTCACTTGTCTTCATGTGCATGTTTGTTCGTCAACTAAATTAATTCAAACACCAGGAACCCGAAAAGGCAAACAGCGTGCAGTAAACGGGGACTAAAGGAAGTGCAAACAGGATAAGTGCTGACTCTCAACTAAACTTTAATCACATGAAAACAAAACAAAGAAAACAGCAACCCCGCCCACATCACATGATACATTCACCATGTGTCCAAAAAAACAATCTCTTTACTACTTAAGCCCAGTGACGTTTGGCTTACGCAGTTGGCTCCTGCTTTGATAATTGCACGGCGCCTCTAAAATTTCTCTATTCACTCTGTCCCTTCCATTGCCAGTGATACCAGTCTTACTGAAGATAGGTTTGCAGCCCACATCCATGACAATGCAATGGCAGATGCCCCCCTACAGCTCCCACCACTGATCGCAACGACAAGTCATGCTTCCGCAGTCTGTGATTAACACATCTGCCCGTCTGACCGACGTAGGCTTTTCCACACGTCAGTGGAATCGTGTACACAACTCCCACCTTGCAAACAACATATTGATTTTAATGCTTCACCGAGCAAGCGGGGCCTTTGTCCTTCTTATCGCCAACTCTCGCGCATAGTTTGTTTTCATGTGATTAAAGTTCAGGTGAGAGTGAGCGCTTGTCCTGTTTGCACTTCCTTTAGTCCCCGTTTACTGTTTGCCTTTTCGTCAGTATGAACAAACTAACCCACATCGCCACCCTTATCCAGGAACCCACGGATTTTGTTTAAATTATCAAAAATTCATCAAAATATGATGCGAGATAAAATTATGATATACCATATGAATGGCTACACATACAAAGCAGATATTTGATGATTTTTTCTACATAGGTCTACTGATCATAAGCAAGTATGCCAAACATAAAACATTTGTGAAACATATGACATAGGTTTATTTATCCCTCAAAAATGTAGCTTATCGTGGACTGCTTAGACAGTACGTGACAACTCTAAACAAAAGTAAGTTTGTTCATCGGGCCAAGAGGTTGTCTAATGTGAACTATTAATAAGCAAAGACACATGAGCGATGAAAACGGGCACTGCGCAACAGTTTTTGTAGCGACTTGCGTGAGCGCTGTGACGTGGACCTATGTCATGCCGCCACATCACAGCGTCCACGCAAGTTGCTATGGAAATTTCCGCATGATGCCCGTTTTCATAGCTCATGTATGCCCTTCTTGAGCCCCGTTGAGTGCGCTCCTCACAGACCACCGGTGCACTGCAGAGAAGCAACACCCGCGGAAGCAAGCTCCGCGGGTGTTTCCTCTCTGTAGTGCACTGGTGCTCGAAAAGAAGTGCACTCAACGGAGCCGCGAGAACAAAAAGCATGAATTACTGCGAAAACACCGTTCGAATTAAGAGGCTTAATACATTACAAACATAGCGGTACAACCAAAATTTTACAATTTGTGTGAATTAACCAGGAGCACCAAATGTACGAGGTTGAATTATAGCGAGCCTACTGTAGTATGTGTTTGTGGTTGTGTGTGTTAGAGCCTTCGACTGCGCTCTGACCTAAGATGAAACAAACTATACGGTGAGTAGGTCAGTGGAGACACTGTGAAATACATATTTGTGCCATTCTCTTTTCCTCATACTTCTCTCAATATTAAAATCAACGAATAATAAAATATCTTTACTTTTTGCTTCGCTGAAGCCCATTTTTTTGCAAAAATTACATTTTGGCGCAACACGTAGCAGACTTTCTTTCATGGAGCAATATGGCGCAAATGGAGCGGCGCTTACACCACTGACTAAGTTTTAATAAAATTTTGCTGCCGCATCCACAAAGATCGTTCACCCCATATATGCATTTCAACGTTTATCTCTTCATTTTGGATGGGCATTCTTTCCGGACTTTACGGTACAGCGTTGCTCCAACAAACTTCAAATACCCAAGAGTGTTTTTCATTTTCTGGCCCGAATAGGCGTACTGTCATAGACATAACTTTTTAGCTGCAGATATTGTTTCCATAGTCAAATATCCTCTGCCTTCGAAAAAATTATGCTACAAACGGCATGACATGGCTGCTCATGTCTGACGCCTTGACGTAGCATGAGATCCGAGGTAAAATTGCACATCACCTTGTCAAGGTAGCCATGGCACTTTGCTTCCAAAGAATCCAGTTCTTCTCGTAGGGCTGCAATGGAAGACCTCAGAATAGTGACCCATCACACTCATGCAGCCAAGACGAACAATACACTGTCCTGAGTGTCCCCGCACTTGAGCAATCCAAAGAGCACTGTGAGACGACATCGTTGAAATCAATCTCTCCAGCTAGGCACCGCTTTCCTCATATCATTTTCAAACTGCACATTTATGAGTGAGCCCTTTGGCACTTTCATGTCTGTCCTTTGTATTTAACAAACAAAACAAATGTGCGGAAGAGTGATAAGGGGGTAAATTGAGAAGGGCGAAATTCCGAACGTCCAACGAGGGGAACTGAATGCCCACGCGAGCCTGACGCTCAGCCACTGAGCCAAGAGGTGACTTACGAAACGGCGATTATTACAAGTGATAACACTTGTTCTGTCAAAAAACCGTCATAGCAGAACGTGCAAGTATTGCGAGCGGCAGCTCCAGCTTATATGTTCATATGTACAAGTAGTAAGAGAGAAACATTTGAGCTGCAGTAATGCTTCAACAAAAAAAAAGTTTTTGTATGTTGTAGAAGGCTCGTTCGCAGGATGTAGACAGTTAAATGAGAATATTACTGTATTTACTTGCATAATTGAACGCACTTGCGTAATGAATGCGCCCCCCACAACGGGTACCAATATTTTGACTTTTTTTTTTACCCTCGTGTATTGAACGCACCTCCAATTTTTGGCTTCGAGAGTCTCGAATTGCAGTTCAATTTAGCTAGCCGCCAAGCCAATTTTCTTTTGCCACCAAGCGGTCAGTCCAAGCCAAGCCAAGCCGCTCTCGTAATGGCTGCAAGTACGTAGTTGCGGTAGTTGCAGAAGTGATCAACCGTCAAACTGAACGGCAAGCGCATTTAATGAAGCTTGGGTCGAGGAATTGCCCAGCCCCGGACATTCTTTGCCTATCAGATGCATTGATGTCAACAAACAAGCCGTCGTCTGTGGTCCGCATTTCGGATAGTGGAATCGTAAAAGTGGTTAGGCCTAACTTCACATACTCCGGGTAAATGCATTTATTTAATCCGTAACAAAACAGCGCAGCGAAGTCTACACTGCGGCGTAGGTTGAGAATGTCTGATAGCCCCTGGTAACAGCCGTGGGTGCACCTCCATCAGTGGAGACATGCCACAGTATTTTGCCGTGCAATATTGGCACCTAATATGACATTTGCACGAAGTGTGTCAGTGCAAAAATTTTACCCCGCGTAATGAACGCCCCCCTCCCCCCAAATATGTGTCAATTTTTCGGGAAAAAAAAGTGTGTTCAATATGTGAGTAAATATGGTATGTGAACTGGTTCTAAATGTGATAGAAGACCCCATGGACATCGACGAAAAATATTCCAAGTGCTTCCGCAGCAGTTCCCAGGCAGTTTGACCAAGAAACTTTTACGCAGTACAAGATGGTGCAAAATGCTATTGCATTCCAACAACAATCTCCGCGGCAATTTCAGCAAAAATGTTTTTCTTAGAATATACTGTACTTCCTTGAATGTACTGCGAGCGTTTTTAGAAAATTTAGTGCTTGAAAGTTGACTCTCGCGTTATAATCAACTAGCTAAGAAATTAACTCCAGCGGTGCCACCTTTTTAAGTACAACCTGTAACCTTCCGGCTTCCAGCAGTTTTTAAGTCTTATGCTGGCAACATATACATCTAGATCAGTGGTTCTCAAGTGGGGGTCCTCAGACCTTTTCGGGTCCTTGAAGGTCTTCTTGGAATCCCTGAAGCCGTCACCCGCGAGTTGAACCGAACAATCAAGTTTTTTTTCCTTATTGATATTGGCTGTCCCAGAAGGCTAAATAGACCAATCCATGTATGGCGAGCGAGTAGGGCTGCTTACTCTCAGTTTCAGAGCTTCAAAGTTTTTTTGCACATATTTAGTTTCCTTCATTTACCTTTTTGTCAATGTAATCCTCCAACACCCCCTCCTCCAGTCCGGTGGATAGGGTCCCCTATCACTTTTGCCGATCCAGAAGGGGTCCCCTTAAGACCAGTGGTTGAGAGCCACTGATCCAGATAAGTGAAATGACAATCACGGAATCAAGATCTAAATCTATCAAAACTGGTTGTTTGTGCAATTCTCTTGGCATTAACCTTCATAGTTAACTTGAGGGTAACTCAACTGGCTCCATGGCTTCCAAGTTTTAAAGGTCCGGCTTCTAGCGCGTGGTCTTGGTTTGGAACTTTCATAGCCCTCACTTGTGTCGAGCATTCTAACCGAACCAAATAAAGTTCAGTAAAGGGTACCTGGTTATTCCTCAGCTAGCCTCGAGTTGTACTCCTGGCTTTATTTCTTTGCACAGGACAATGTACAAAGTTACCTCACGCGTTACAAACGTGGTCGCGCTAGAATTAAGTAAGCATGGTGTGCCCCATTTTGAGTGGCAGCACCCCACCCACCCTGGAGGTCGTCGTCGAAGTCGGGCTTGACGAGGAAGTCCCCGCTCTCTGCAGCCTCCAAGTCCAGAGTTGTCTCCACCATCTCAAGGTACTTGGAGAAGTCCTTTTCCAGCTCCTGTACAGAAAGCCAAAGCATCACTGGCGACCATGCACCCCTCTATGACACGGTCCAAAGTCCAAACACGCGAATACACCGTGCGATTTCAGCAAACCCAATTCGGTGAACTTCACTCCACTCTACCATTGCAGCGAAAGCGAAAGGTGTCTACACCATTTAATACGTGAAGATGCAGGCCCACCCCATCAAAACCAATTTCGCGAGTAAACTTGACTTCACGTTAAGATGTACCGCAAAGGAAGCTGCAAGCACGAAGCTTATTTGCTCAAGGATGCACCTCAGCTACACACACTCCTTCGCAGAAAGAGCAACTGTCAAAGCTACCAGCTCAAGCTTCTAGGCTTTATTCTGGTACATCTTGAGGCTGCTTCACACGTACGTGCTTGAGTGCGATTGGCTGCACCACGACGGCTTGCAAAAGCTTACGAGGAGAAAACCACTGGCACACTGGTGCCACCTACCATATAGCTCCAGAAACAATTGCGATCTGCGAGATCCGGGTGTAACTAGACTGAAGGTTTCGCAGTATTTGAGATAAAATCTATGTGCTTTCAATAAAAATGGACACCCGTAACATTGTCGGGATTATTTTTGAAGCCCACGCTGAAACAAATGATGCAGAAAGAAATAAGATACAGTCGAATCACGTTAATTCAAACTCGAGAGGGACCGCAAATTTGTTTGAATAAAGCGAAGTTTGAATTACTGGGAGTTTTTTCCCATAGAGACGCATAGGATGGGACCTGCATGTTTGAATTAAGAGGTTTTGAATTAATAAGATTCGACTGTACCGTATTTACACGAACGTAGGTCGACCCATTTTTCAATTTTTGAAAATCTGAAGTGGGGGGGTCTACTTATGATCGAACCAAAGCATTCCACCTCCGACAAAAACAAAACAATCCCGACATCAAGAGCACCTTCGCTTGTTACGAGTGCAGCCAGCTGTGCCTGCAGCATTGCACTATTCTGCACGCTCAATTTACGAATTCTTTTTCTTTTTTCTAATTCGCGCGAACGAGTATTATTCATAGCGATTCGCAAATTAACTCGAATATACAACGGTGAACAGTGCACCGAGCGCCCCACTTCAGGGAGTGGCGGCACTTCTTGTAAGAGCCACCCTGGAGGCTGCTGAAACAGCCTCACGGCTCACTCCCCGCAGCGTCTTTTCGCAGTTTTTCGCGCGATTCACGGTCGCACGTCGTTCGATCAAGTGTCGAGATCATGCTGAAGTGCTAACTATGTTTTTTTGTTTTTTTTGCATTGACACCCGTGATTCGGGCAGTTTAGGTTTTCGGTGCTTGTTTATGGCCATTCTTCACTTAGAAACAACCAACAACTGCGCTGTTGGACGCAGGTTAGAACAGTCGGAGCGGGTGATGCTCCAGTGGAGTCTGCAATGGCGCGGGATCAAGTGTGACGGCAAATGAAGAGGCTTCTGCGGGCCAAAGGCTTGCAACGTACGCCGCAAAAGTGCGCAATCAGTCCTTACCCGTGACGTGCAACACGATTGCCGAACAAGTGCGGAAGATGCGGTCATTTGCAAAGTGAAAAATTTCGTTGGATGACGCCGACGACATGCTTTGAGAATGTAGCATTGATGACGACGGGGCTGACATCACCAGTGCGAACGAGTCATAGTCTAGTCGCGGACGGAGTGAGAACAACAGGGAGCAGCTTCAGTTGTTCCGCCTCCAGCGTGAACTTCCTAGTTTCAACAACGCCTGGGCACCTCATGCACCTCGCGCGTGCATGCTTAGTCAAAGCACGCCAGAAGGCATCTATCGCATGTTGGAGGCTGGGCTTTTGAAACGGGTACTTTGTCATTCTCACGTGTTCGCAATAAAATGTGCATCTACAAAAAAAAATTTTTTTTTTTTTTTTTTGCTGATGTCTATTGTGGGGGGGGTTGACTTACAATAGAGTCGACTTACAATCGTGTAAATACGGTATATGCAAATCGAAGGCCGGTGTTCCAGGGTAACTGGACGGGCGACGCCAGTGTGCTTTCCCGTCGTAGGCAGTTTCAAGCGGCGGCAACGCAGTCTATCCCACTTAAACGCGAACACCGGCCTCCAAGCACACCCGAGCCAGGACACCGGGAGTCTGGGGCCACCCACCGCGAGAGGCTTTACAAAGAGTCCCTGCAGCACGGCGCGCTTGTCCTCGTCCGCAGCCTTGGCCAGGACCTCCCGCACCTTGGGCAGGACCTTCAGCGTCTGGTACGTCTTGTACAGCTCCTGGGAGGTTGGCAAGGACCACTTCAGGAGAAGACCCCACACCTGGACTTTTGCTCGTCAGACTACCCTCACAGCCTTACGAATCACCGGGGTAAAAAGGATCTGAATGAATCCTAACACTACAGATGAGGTCGGGAGATACAAAATGTATGGCAGATTTTGAGTTGCACCGGCCATTTTGTCGTAAGAATAACCAACCGGTCGTCCGATAAATAAGGACGGCAACGACCTTTATGTACGGATTACTATACAACTGGCATCATTCATTCGTGGCCGAGCCTCCATTTTTCCCGCATGCATTTTTTTGTCTCAGGCTTCCCACTCGAGATGCACCCTTATATAAATGAGTTCCAATATATTTATTTACGAGCTTTTCCGAGCTCGGAAGACGAGCTGCGCATGATTGATCGATTAGGTTTTATTAATGCGAAAGCATTATAACTGTCTCATGGAGCGAGCTCACGTCATCAGTCTGAAGCGCAAAAACGGCAGATAGTTTCCTTCAGTTCCATTGGCCAGCGTGCGTCGACGGGGCTCCCATTGGCCATTGCGCTCGTCAGTTTCCACGACCGCTCACCCCAAGGCGCTGCGTGTCCATCAGCGCAAAGCGTCCAAGGTCACCAGGGGAGCAGACGCGCCGACCGGCGACGAAAAGTATGCAGCAGACGGAATAAGGGAGCGGAAGAGCGGCTTGCACGCTTTCGCGTTCACAACTCATAAGGAATGCTTAGGTGTACCTCAACCTTTTTGGCACAAAAGCGTCTAAGTCTATAGAGCGCCAAAATCTGCGACTAGGTATTTCAAGAGACGGTTCTTAGAGAAGAGGGCTCTAGCGGCCAGTGATAGAATGAAAGGATGGACATGAATCTGTATATAAATAATGTAGATGAAAAATGTAAAAGTTGCAAAGGTAGTTCAAAGTCAATGTAAAAGACCAGTGCTTTTTAGAAATTTAAAAACATATGTATGATTTATAAAAGATTCATCTCCAAGCAGAAAAGCAAGGTGTAGAGATGTGTGCCAAGTAAAACTGGGTGAAGTGGAATTGGCGATATCAGTGTTATGCGGGCAATCAAGAAGGATATGCACCACAGTCAGGCACGTATCCAGGGGGGGGGGGCCTTTGTTTTTTTATTTTCTTCTTCATCGTCCTTGCCAAATTCGCATACTTGCTGACCCTCGCAAGAAGGTGATTTCCTTGGGATGCAGTGTGTGGCAAAATCAACAGAGCTCAAGGTGTCAACAGAGAGCACTGTCACACAGCACAAAGAACAAAGTACATTGAATGTCAGAAGGAGGTTATCTATAACATTCCCTTGACTTGCGGTAAATGCTACAACGGCCAGACTGGCCGGTGTATAATAACCGAACGAGGGAACACGCAGCCTCTCTATGACCACAACAGGCCACCTCGCAGCTCATTGCCGCGAATGCCAATGCGAAGCAAGACTCTCAGATCTCATCATGGGGGAGCATCGACATCAGCTCGGCCGTGAACTGTTGGAAGCCCTTGCCATTGAGGAAAAAGGGGACAAGTGTGCTTGGCCCCCTCCATCATACTGCATCCCAAGAAAATTATCTTTTCGCGAGGGTCCGCAAGAATGCGATTTTGACAAGGACAAGGAAGAAGAAAATAGAAAAAAGGCACCTTATTCTGGTGGCCAAATGAGAAGGACAAAGAAATGGCATTAAATGGTTGCTGGTCCAGCAGTGTGGATATTTAATTTTTTGTGCGTTTATATTTTCTCTTTTGTTCAGCTGATAATTCCAATAATTATGAACCAACTTGCTCAGCATCATCCCGTAACACTCAATTTGTAAGCACATTGTAAGCACTAAGCACCCACCTGAGAGGACAGAACCAAAGGGAGACGGCAACTCCGAGTAATGTAAGACAACTATTGAAGAAGAGACATTTCACCATGGTACTGCAAGCAAATGGGCAGACTAAAAAGAAATGCGGCAATCGTACGCTCGCGGCGCGGCAAAACACAGAATGGGTCGGGACCTGCAGGGTGCTCTTGTGCCTCTGCAGCCGCTTGGCCGCCCTGAGGAGGTCGGGGAAGTGGCGCAGGTAGTCCTCGTGCAGGCAGTGGCGCAGCTCCCCCCTCTGCACAAACAGCTCCACCATCTCCAGGCGCTCCTCTGCAGGGGAGGGACAGAAGTTTGTCATCCTTTGTTGCGCTGCATCTCGAGGCTGCTTCGCACATAGTACGGCATTTCGAGAAGCCCGGATAAAAAAGTGGCCGCGAGGCTCAACCCCGATAGGTCAACAGGTAGGTAAGGAGGAGTGAGGTGCTCGATGCTGATTGGTTAACGGGGAAGCCGTGTGACAGGAGGGGTAAGCGAGGAGCAAGGTAGGCGAGGAGGAGCTCGACCACCTGCGTGCAACGAGGGAAAAGACCGCGAGAGTATGAGAGGCTCTCGAAGGTTGCCAGATTTATCTGCACGATTAGCGGTAGTATCGCTTCATTCTACGAACAGCTATCAAGTGTACGCATGGTATGCGTTGAACTATGTGACGAAGAGCACCGTGAACGTAGGCGTCTGGCACCTGGAAACTCAGAGTACCGCTAAACGTTTCTGATGCTACAGTCAAACCCGTTTATAACGAACAGCAGGAAACGCTACGATCAGTTCGATATAGCAAGTAGTTCGATATAGCAAAAATCATTTACAACGAACTTTCACGATGCGTTCGTTGTAAGGCGAGGAAATCTCTTTCTTTCTCATCTCTTCGGTTCTGCCTTGTAACAACGCGCTGGAATCTGTTTTTATTGAATGCGTGCAGATTTTGTGTTTTTTTTAGCTTACCTTTCTTTCTGAATTGCTTCTCTTCGTAGGGAACCACTTTCGGACTGACAAGTTTTTGTTTTTCTGTGTGTGCGTGCACAGTGTCTTTTTAGCTCCCCCCCCCCCCTCTCCCCCCTTTTCTCAATCGCTTCTCTTCGCTCAATTTTGTTCGAGGCTTGAGCTTTTAAAATTTTCTTTCTTTCCTACTTTTTTTTCTCGTTTGGGGGGGGGGGGGGGGGGGAGGAACCAACTAGAACACGATTGTTTGCGCGTTTTTGTAAGCCTTCAAGGGGGAAAAAGTTTGATATAGCCAATGTGATGTTCGTTATAAAAAGTACATTTTACATGCATTTTTATTTAAATTTTCCGCGAGTTCAATATTGACAATAATTCGCTGTACGTGGGTTCGTTCTAAGCGGGTTTCACTGTAGAACGTTTCACGTATCGCACACAATTGCCCAGCAATTCGGCATACTTTTTTTTTTTTCTACCGCAAAAATAAAGTATGCATCGCGAAATGCTCATTCTTCGGCCAATTGTGGCGCTAGGGGTCCGAACCAGGTGCCAGGGTTTTGGAACTAACTGTTATCTTATTCAAAAGTTCAGGATTGTCCGAAACTTGACGGGAAAATGGGGCCCGTTTTCGGCTGTTTGTGCCGTTCGGCCCCGCATATTCGTCGGCGTTGTCGGCCACCATTTTACGGACGAAAATATTCAGAACATTGCTTATAACTTTTGAATAAGATAACGGTTCATTCTGAAACCTTGGCATCTGGTTTAGACCGTCAGCTCTGCATTTTGGGTGGAAACTGAGCATTAGAGGATGTGTGGTTTATTTTTGCAGATAAATAAACGCAAAATCTTTTGGGGGCACACCTTGTACATAGCAGCACTAAATAAACGCTAGGTACAGTGCTCATGTAGCTCTGGCTTGCATGTACCCTATGTGCCTATGCTGCACTGAGTCACTATATAGCGTTAAGGGGGGCGACACTGTCCAGATGTCTAACTTTTGAACTATTACTCGAGTGATCGGAATGAAATTTGCAGGTGAGATTTAACATCAGATGTATGTGTAGTGTGCTATTGTGCAAACTTTCACCTGTCTAGGACATTTTACATACCTGCATAAGATGTGTCACTCTTCGTTCAGAAATCTATGATATGCAAATGAAGCTATTAAGCACCATTTTAACTGCTCGAACATAAAGGGGGGATGTGGCACTTTGGCCTATCTACTTTTTATAACTCAAATGTAAATATTTCAGGAAGAGTTATTAGGTACCTCAAAATATGATATGCATATCTGTCCTATGTCAATTTTTAAAAACAGTTTTTTTTCAATGAGGACTTCAACTTGAAACGAAATCAAGTAGATAGCCTGATTCCCCTGATTCCCCAATACATGTCAATTCAGAAACATCTTGATTATGGTATCAGAATACTTTTACCTTCGAAGAAAACATTCCTTTGTATGAAATTTGCAGCAAAAAGTGGAACTGAGAGGAATGCATTCAAACATTGAACTCCTTCACTTTGTTACTGCCTCACAATGTGTTGAAAATATTTTATATCAATGCAACTGTTTGGCATGTGGTTATCAAATTCAGTCTAAGAATGTACAATTGGTTTCTAAAACAGAAAACCTCAAATTCAAGAAATGAATTTTTCAAAAATATTTTAACATTTAGGCTTATGTCCCCCCCCCCCTCGTTGGTACTGCATGAGAGATGTCACTGCTAGTTCCAGCACCCACTAATAGTGCTGAGGTAGAGCTGTGGAGTATGTGCGAACAGGCCTTATTAAGGGAGGTTTAGGAAAAGAAGAGCAGTCTTTTTCTCGCCAAAAGAATGAATTATTCATCTCTAAAAGCAGTTTCTGCCCAAAGGTAGGACCAGATTGAAACGTTTCGGAGCTTAACGTGACATTCAAAAGTTATAATCAAGCTGAAAAAATTTCCAGCGAGAAAATGGGGCCCGATTTTGGTAGCAGACACAATTCCTCTCTGTGCATTTGCTGCCCACCATTTTCTCACTGAAAATTTTCATAAACTGCTGACAAATTATGATACAGACAATGGTAAGTCCCGAGCGATCCTAGTGCCAACCACTAGCGCCACATCTGGGCAGAGACCGAGCGGTCGGTGATGCGTGGTTTATTCTTGCGGTGAGAAAGACAAGTTTCTCCTTCCTCCCAAACACCCGAGACTTTCCGGGCAGAGGTGACGCACCGATCTTGCGGACATCCGTGAGCGGCTGCTTCAGCCACTGCGCCAAGAGCCGCTGACCGCCGGGTGTGCGGCAGCGGTTCAGCACTTTCAGCAGACTCAGATCAGCCTTCTGGTCTGCACAGAGAGAACAAAGAGGGACGTTCGAAAAGAGTCAAACTCCAAAAAAGAGAAAGACACAAAACAAATGTGAAGAACATAATCTATGTTCTTTCGTATAGTATGTTCCGAGAGTCGGCTTATTGGAACCTTCCAAATATTGGGCTATAGTCAAGTATCTGAATGACTGATTGGGGTTTTATGGCACAACAAGGTCAAAATGTACTAAGTGCTGGAACCGTTGTAGAAACGGGGGACCGAAAATTGGAGAAAATGATCAAGAGCTAAAAGCAGTGGTGCATGCAGGATTTCAGTTTGGGCCAGCCAGACGCCCAAAATAAACCTGCGCGAAAAAGAAAAAAAAAAAAACATGGAAGAGAAAGTTAGGGTCGGCATACTTAAAAATGCTCAATTCTTCACTTTACATTTCTTGTTTCCACCAATATACTCGCTCAAAATAGAAGAGAAGTATATACTGTTTCAAAATGGCTTTCTTGTTACAGGGAAGGCATCTTCATTTTAGTTCAGTTGCCATACCTCGCATTGACCAAAGGCATCACAAGAGAGAGCCTAACCGTTCATGTAGCTATACTTAGCAGAACAATAAATGTTTTTTCTACTAAGTATAGAAGCCATTATAAAACCCCACCGCTCCGGGGCACCCCAATGTTGCTCCGACATGCTCTACTCACAATGACCATTGTGACGGCTACGTTGACGGGGGACGTCAAAATAATAAGCCTACTATCTTGATGGAAGACATCATAATAACAAGGCCATCATTTTGATGGGGGACAACAAAATAATTTAATTACTATATTCACGTTTTACAAAACAGACGTCAGAGTCATCAAAATTATTTTAGAGTTAGTATATTGATGCAGACGTTGAAACAGTCACTGCCAATCACACCCAGACCTAGTTTCCCGTTCCACCGCACTTCCTCGCGTCGCTCATCTTTCTATACCAAGGTGGAGGCTACACATGGCTGACGGAGCATTCCGAGAGAGCTCCAAAGCCTCCGAACCCCCACAGGCTGATTTGTGTCAGAATTTGGCTAAAGCCAAGCCAAGTCGAATGTGTACAAGGTCGCATATTGACGGCACAGGCAACGAGCGGTTTGCCACAGAAACAGACTGTTCTGATCAGCAAACGCTGGCAAATGTGACAACATGGCACCGCAGTGCAAGAACAAATTTTACTTCTCTTGAAGAAAAGAGACGCATGATCACCGAGGTGACAAGTGAAAAAAAGAGGCAGACATTGCGGGCAATTTCGGTACGTCTCTGTCAGCATTGGCACCCACAGAGATGTGATCAATCGTGACGGGATGAACGACAAACAAATAATTACAAGCATACACGATCGCGATTCCTCAAATTATGGAGAAAATGCTGCGCATGATCCTAAAATCCACCTCTCACATTCCAGGTAATAGATGCTTTCTAAATTATCAGACTGTTTGACGGTGCCCATGGCGACAACGTTGCGGTTCAATCGCTATCTGACTGCGAGAATTACATCATGCTGAGCACTTCACAAAAGCGCAAGCAGCCACATTGAGTGATTTCTGCAACTAAAACTTGTTCATGTGCCACCACGACTAATAGGGTAAGGCAGTGTAAAATGAGACATGTGACAAAATACAACATTTTGAGTTTAGCGTCATCTGTAGGCAAATCTTGAAATGGGAATAATATGATACTTTGCCAACATGCGCCACTATACTCATCTGCTTTATTTCAGAAAAAGTCTGCTACAAGTGGTGAAACTCCCTGGTGAGGAAAAAAAAAATTTGCAGTTATTGTTTGTGAGTCAACGAGCCACCAAGTTGTAGTTAAAATTTAAACTTGCATTTTTCTGGAGCCGTGGAGCTAAGCTCGTAAAAGCTATAGTATCAAAGTAAGATCTTACTTTATTTGTCCGTTTTGTTTGCTAGCTGTGGATAAAATTTTATCACTCTAGGTGTTTGTTCGTGAGAAGATATAAAATTACCGTATTTGCACGAATATAACGCGAGGGCAGGTTTCGATGCCCTCAAAAAGAAAAAAAAATTGTTATTACTATTATAAAGCGAGCCGAGGCTGGGTAAATTTACCGTGCTTGGGGGCATAGCAGAAGTGAAAAGGCAATGGAAATTGAAAAAATATCAGTTTATGTTTTGACTGCACTCATCCTGACTGCTCAGGTCTTTCCGTTTGCAATCCACTTGGCAACTACGCAGATATGCAGCAGCACGGCGCCCCTTGTCTGGTAGTTCCTTTTTCTTTGGCGTGAGCTCCTCGGCAGCCCACAAGCAAAGCAAGGCACGCAGCAGAGGCACCAACACACAAACACCAGACCACTCTGGAGCAGGAACTACAAAATGCGCAGGCAGAAAAAGGACTGTTGAACCCGATACACAATCACACTTGTTCTTGTTCTCAGGGTTCGTACAGAATTTTTGATGCAAAATTCAGGGACTTTTCAAGGATTTTAATGGCATCAGAAGACAAAATTCAAGGAATGTTCGTAGAAATTTCTTCATTGACAGGAGTTAAGAAATAAGCTCCTTTTTGGCAGGAATTTCTCATTCTACAGCGGCTAGAGCTGTTTCCTTTTCTTCTGCTGTTCGGCAAAAGCTATTGGCCTTGGCCAAAGGTGTCAAGTCATTCTTCGCCTCAGCATCTTCTGAGAAGCGATCCGCCGACTCGAACAGGCACTTCAGAGTTTTCTGGAGTTTCAACTTCCTCTCATGCATTCCCTCCAGCTCCATTTCAACTGCTTTTCTCTTCAAAATTTTCTGCTCACAGGCTTTTTTTTTTTTGCACTCTTCTAAGTATGCAACGTGCTTCTGCCTTGCTAGGTGTACAGAGGACTTTAACTCCTTCGACAGTGGAATATTGAGCAGGCCACCGTGGTTTTTGATAGTGTTTTGACAGATCGCGCACTTCGCTCGGAAGGAGTCATTCGTATCTGGTCTCACCCACTGGCAATAGTCTTTGTGTTCCAGCCAAGAAGGTCGGAACTTACACTTTCCACCTGGCATTTCGGATTTCAGTCTCGAAGAAAAGTGTCTCGCGCTCATCAACACGATCCTCGATACACTCAAAACAAAGCAAAAATGTCGATGACACGCACTGAATCACGTTTGCCCGCTCCGCGAATGCGGCCACTGGCGGCCATCTTTTTGGTAGAGTTATATTACCTCTAGCCAAGGTACAGCTGCTGCAGCCACTATCATCTATCCATGGCAGACAGCGTTGTGGCAGTTGTGGTGGCAGGCTGCCATCAAAATAGCGTGGGTGATATTTCGTGCTTGATTGAAATTGTTTGACGAAACATGTTTTTGAAACCCGGCGTGAACGGTAGCCCGATCTTTGAGGACCCGGTGAAAGTTTCACGAAATCGCAGCACCGGAAAAAAGCAGCACAGCACGCATCGAAAATCGCATCAAAAGAAGCATCGAAAGCAGACGCCGGTACGGAGTCTGCTTTCGATGCGAGCTGCGCTGCTTTCCCCTGGTGCTGCGTTTTCGTAGAACTTTCGCCGGGTCCTCAAAGGATGAGGCTACCGTTCACGCCGGGTTTCAAGAATCTGCTTCTTCGAACAACTTCAATCAAGCACGAAATATCCCCCATGGTACAGTGCACTAGATCCACGGCTATTTTATGGCAGCCTGCCACCATTGCGCTGTCCGCCATATTACTATGATGGCTAGAGATGATATAACTCTACCAAAAAGATGGCCGACCGTGGCCGCATTCCCGTCCATAGGCGGAGCTGGTCAAATGCAATCCAGCAAATAGACATAGAGATCAGTGATGACACGGGACACCTTGGATTGGATTGGCTTTATCATTTAGAACAAACGACATGCCATGTTGCCAGACGACGCAGCCCCATTTACACATTTGTTGGAGGATTTTCAAGAAATACAAGGATCAATTAAACTTTCGAGGATATTTAAGGGCCCTTAAATGCTTTTAGCGAAATCCCAAGTATTCAAAGATTTCAAGGAGCTGTACAAACCCCGTGTTCTGGTCCCTCCGGATAAACAAACACCTCGTGTTGCACGATTGCGCAAACACGGTCAGTGGTCTTGGTTTGGCTTGTGTTGACTTGACTTGGCTTGGCTTCAATTGGCCAGTGTCCACATTCCCCCACGGCGCGCTGCCGCGCGCTGCGTTTCTGCAGCGTGCGCGTGTTGTACAAGCACAAAAGCGATAAAAATGCTTTTTATGTTTTCTATTCGCCCCTTCACGTGGCCCAATAGCTAATGAATTCCCTCCCACACCCCCACTTCTTTTTCCACCCAATCTCCTGCATTGAGCCGGAGGGATGGCTTTCTCCTTTGGCTTTCTGCAGACTCGCACGCCTCGTGGCTGAACTCAATTGCGAATATACCGTATTTACTCGTATAATATACGCACCCCCCACAACGGGCATCAATATTTTGACTTTTTTTTCCCTCCCGTAATCAACGCACCTCCAATTTTCGGATCCGCGAGTCTCGAACTGAGTCCAATTTAGCAAGCCACCAAGCCAGTTTTCTTTTGCCGCCAAGCGGTCAGGCCAAGTCAAGCCAAGTCAAGTCAAGTCAAGTCAAGCCAAGACTGCTCTCGTAATGGCCGCAAGTGCGTAGTTGCGGTAGTTACGGAAGTGATCAACCTTGAAGCTAAGTATGCGCACGCTTGACGAAGCTTGGGTCAAGGAATTGCCGAGCCCTGGGCATTCTTCGCCTATCGGATGCATTGATGTCAACAAACAAGCCATCGTCTGTGGTTTGATTTCAGACAGTGAAATCGTGAAAGTGGTTAGGCCTAATTTCACATACGCCGGGTAAATGCGTTTATTTAAACTGCAACAGAACGGCACAGCAAGGTGCACCCTGCGCTGTAGGCTGAGAGTGTCTGGTAGCCTCTCTGTGAACGAAACTTGATTCGTGCGAGCGGGCTTCGGCGGTCGAGGGTTGGACTTTGTACGAGTTCTTATACGCGTAGTCGTGGATTATACCTGAGCGTGCCCGCCGGAGACCATATATCGCCTAAGAACGGTCATGTTGCTTTTCGTGCTGAGCGAGCTTCGTAGGGCGCTTTTCCTTCGGCAAAAGGCACCCCAAAAGCACCCTAAAAAGGTTTGCAATTTATAAAGCATGGTTACTGTGGCGCGCCACCGACCAGCCGTGGGTGCGCCTCCATCACTGGAGACGTGCCACAGTACCTGGCCACAGTACCTGGCACCTAATATGACATTTGCACGAAGTGTGTAAATGCAAAAATTTTATCCCGTGTAATGAACTTCCCCCCAAATATGTGTCAATTTTTCGGGAAAAAAAAAAGTGTGTACATTATGCGAGTAAATACGGTAACGCGAGGTGCGTTTTGGAGCACGTAATTCAAAAAAAAAAAACTCGGGTTCTATTCGTGCAAATAGAGTATTCAAATAAGAGTACCTCCAAGGGGCAAAACACAACATCGCCATCAACTGGTGTACGCTGTCTTTTGGCGGGTTTAGGGCTTCTTCCCAAGCTAGAGTCTTTTTTTCCTACTGTCTAGGATGGCCCAGACACACAAAAGAAAAACAGCCAGGGTTTTTTGGTGCGGAAATGACATAAGAAAAGCACTCGAAAGTGAGCGTCAGCAGCATCAGTTTATTTGCGCTGCAGCTAAAGCCATCGGGGTACCGAAGGATGCAATCCAAATGCTTTTAACCCTTTCATGGTCACTGACGTACCTGTACGTCAGCGCGGGAGCGTCCCGCATGGTTGCTGATGTACCTGTACGTCCGCAACTGCTCATTCAAAAATTTGCGCCTCTGCTTGAACGGGAGCGTTCGCGGGGAGGTGCTGCCATCTGGTAGGTTTGTAGGGAACTACGACCATGTAACTCCAGTCGTATTTGTTTTGGCGCGGCTTTTTGAAATTGCGAAACAGGACACGCTGTGCAAGTGATACTTTCGAGATGGCCGCGCGTGCCGGCTGCTCCAGAGGTAGCGTAGCGGAGATTGGAGCGATGGCTCTTCGGGTTCAGACTTTGAACCCTTCTCGGACTCGGAGTCGGATGACAGCTCGATATCCGACGCACAACTGGAAACCACCTGGGTTCGGAGTCCGGAGTCTGACACACAGCCGCACCCTCTGCTAGATTGTCTCGGAAGCGGGCGCATCGAAGTTTTAGTCCTTTTCGTTTTGTTCAGCCTGCAGCGAGTGCGCCGCAGATGTTTTGAAGTGATGTGTACCATTTATTTTAAGTCTTACATTTTTTTTTATGCGACAATAAACTAGTGTATACTCTTTGCTATCGCACCGAGTAAAAAAACCCGACCACGGGGGCGCGTCTTTGGAGAAAAAATGCAACCATGAAAGGGTTAAGGAAACTCAACTCAAACTCAAGTCAGTTAGGAACTAAACGACGAGCTCTTTCTGACCAACAAGAAAAAGAGCTTGTCTCGCATTTTTTTTTGTATAGAGAAGTCTCTTTTTGGGCTCAAGTACAAAGATGTGCAAAAGATTGTATGCGCCTACATTGAAGCAAAGGAATCCGAGGAGGAAGGTTATTCAGTGCAAATTCTTCGTCCACTGAAGAAGCCGGTAAAGCGGAAGCGTTTGGCAAACCAGGAGGCGAGTGTCAAATGTAACTGGCAGTACCTGGTGTGCAAAATTCTTTGGAGCAAAACAGCGCCCGGGTGCTTTCAGACAAGTTTGGCCGACCATGCCCGGTAACCATTTTTAATATTTACGAAAATATACAGGGTGTCCAAAAAAGATCTTTTACAAAAAGGTCGGCCCTTTGAAAGGATCACATAAAGCGTGTTCGTAACGGATTGTGCCGTAATTTAGCAGAGGTGCAGATGGGGCACTGTTCTTTTTGTTTTGTTTTTTTAAATACAAAAAGATAAATTCACTCCAGTAAAACTTAAAAGAGACAACATCCTTATCTTAAGTAACTTTAGAAAGAGTTTTATCTATAGATTGAGTGTTGTCCTGTCCCCTGTCTTTATGTATAAAACACTTTCTAAAGTTTGGAGTAGCCGGCACCATTTCAAGGCTGCCAAATTCTCCATAGCACCATCTATTTCTTCTTTCTAAAGTTACATCGTTACCAATGCGCTCACCAACAAGTATTTTATCTTATGAACCATGCATGACTTGTGTAAAACCATCAAATGACTGGGCCGGCCGCTGTGGCACGTTTTTGGCGATGGGGATAACGTCGACTTCCTTTCCCTTCCACTAGTTTTTCTGTCGATGTGCGAAATTCGCATTCCACTCCCGCCGGACCTTCGGCAGAGCTTTCTTTCAAAACGTTCCGCACCACAATACTCGTGCTCTTGAGGTACAAAATGAGCTCCAAGGTCTTCTCATCCCCGCAAAGCAACACACTTTAAATGCATTGTGCGCTACCACTACCTTTAAACGATAGTGTGATAAGGGGGCTGATTTTTGCTTATTTCTTCTATTTCAGCTAAGTGTGGTAGGCTGAACTTCCTGCAGGCCTTAAAGAATAGTGTTTCAAACTCACCATCACTGCCCGGAAGCACCCCAAGGGCACGAATTGCGGCCGAATTGATGCGCACGTACTGGCTGAAGTCAAACGTCGACATTCGGAAGTGGCCGAAGTTCTCGCTGTCCGATGTCAGCTGCAAAAAAAAGTTGCTCGGCTCAGACATTTTGTTCAATACAATGAAGGTGCGCACTTGTCGAGGTTGATGGGATGGGGCTTGCTTGCGTAGGATGCACCGTAAAAAGGAAGTGCAACTCTCCCTCCCACGGTGCAACCGACATAAGCAAGTGAGGTTTTTTGAGGCTTCCCGCAAAAAGGCGCCGCTTCAATGCATCATCTCCGTACAGCACTGGATAATTACTCGGTCAGTTAATCAGACAACCTGACCAACTGAGCGTCTTGAAAGCGCAAAGGGAAGCTTTGAATAACAGAGAAGATGCGGGAAAGCTGGAGACCTTTACACATTTAGAACACCCGAGACTACCATAATAGCCCGAGTCGCACGACCACAATGACTGGCAGACAAGGCCTAAATATAATTTTCCTACGGCCGTTGCTTTCAGGAGCAAGTGCTTCAGCTCACAAAGTAACTCCCGCCGCACAAAAGCGTGGTTTTGTTTCACAGCATGATGGCATGGCTGGTATTCCGCACGCTAGGTTCGGAGCGTCCGCACACACCCGCGTCTATCATTGAAATACATTTAAAAAGACGCGAAACGAGACCCACGAGACGATGAGCGCAAAACGAGAGACGGCGGGGAAAACCACGCAAGACCAGATGAACGATTGATGCAGGGTACTTTGTGTTGGGCGGCCGCTTGTGCCACCGGTAGTTCATTCATGCTCAATCACGGTACTCAGTTTACTTTCGGTTTTGAAAGGCGACCAAAATTGGTCTTTTGGCACAGGCTTGGCACAGATTACCCATATTTTGGCAAAATGTAGCACGATGTATGTAGCAGGGCTAGCCAATTGGGGCATTTTGGCACAATTGGCACAGCAATCACATCACTGCATCTTGCACAATGCTCAATAGACCCTTTGCGAAAATCCCAAAAGCCTGCGCACGCCGTGCGACGAATAATGGGAGTACCGTATTTACTCGAATGTAACGCGACCACGATTGTAACGCGGGGGGTTACACAACAATTAAAGTACCTTTAATTGTTGCACATAGTGGCCAACACCTGCAGTTTCTAAAAATAAAATGAGTTTACCCGTCGCTTTCACCATCGGTGACGGCCACAACAAGGTCCGCGGAAGCCTTTTCGGCCGGGCTCACACTTGAAGAGCGCTTCACGCTGGAGCCTCCACCCACGGATAGTTGATTCTGTCACATTTAGCCGTCGAGCCGCGGCAGAGTTTCCGATTTCCTCAGCCATCAGAATTGCACTTCTTTTAAAGCGGGCGTCGTACTGAGCTCGTCGCGTTGCCACTTGCTCGAGTCCAGTCGCAGAAGCACGACGCAGCAGCCCGCAAAACTCGGGGACTAGGTCGTGCTCGGGCACATGGGTAAGCTAACCCTAACATGGGCGCAACAAGTCGCAAACAAGAATGATTGGCTGTTGCCAGCGTGTATATGTTGCCAGCACAAGATTGAAAGATTGCGAGATTTGTCATAGCCATTTTAAAGAGCCTGTGCCGCGACACCGCCAAGGCAAATTTTGAGGCGTTTCGATTATAACGTGAATTCCCAAATTAGGTGAGGGAAATTTTAAAAAAAAGGCGCGTTACATTCGAGTAAATACGATACTCGGTACACCCCTCCCATAGTCTTTCCTCCCGCTACCACGCGGCATATGCGAGCAGGCTCAGGTTACCATAGCAACAACGTTCGAGCGCCAGAGAGCCGAGTAGCCGAGTCGGATCCACGGACGAGCGACGAGCGCACGGGGGAGAGGGTCTGCCCCTTTTTTTATTCCTCTCCTTTGTACTGCACCACCTCTATCATCTGCTGCGCCAACACTTGGTCGAACCTAGTCCAACCCTGCCACGGTCGCGGTGCAAAATAAGTGGATCCAGTGACACTGCAAGACATGAAGGCAAGGTACGACCAATAATGTATTCAAAACACCTTTCGCAATGCGTTTACGCTGCCACAGATACGGCATGCCGCCAATGACGTACAACGTTCCGGCGGATGGGCGGGAAGGCAGATGGCTGCGAAGCCTGCTGGCAGTACCTGCCGCGAAGCGCGCAGTCGCGGAGGCGCAACAAGAAAGCGCGTGATCTGTACAGTTGTGGCGCTGTACGTTCTGCAACAGGTCTATTGTCATGCCTGGCATCAGCCAGTCCTTATGTTCATCAATGTAGAGCCATGCACCTTGAAACTTGCTTTATCTGGGCGTTTTCTTACTTATACAGACATCTTACTTGCATTAATCTGCACGAAGTGCAGGCGCTGGTCGTAAAACAACCAACGATAAAACACGATGCTAATGGCAGAAGCAATGCGCACAAAGATTGCAGGATTGGATAGTTTTGGATCTGCTCCAATGTGGCCAACCATCCAACGAACATCGGCTAAATTTATACAAATCGAGATAACTTAAACCGAAAACGAAAACAAAAAATCGAGAAGCATAACGAAAATGTAAAAAAAATATACCCGCATTTGTTATTATAGAGAGCCATTAGTGGATTTTCAAGGTCTAACAAAAAACCCGGGGCTTTCAAGGGCCCAGCAAACCCCATTTTAAAATTTGAGGGTTTTTGAAGGTTTCGAGGAACTGTGCGCACCCTGTTGATACTTTTGCCCTACGTTCAAGGAAACAAAATATCAGCCGCCAGATGGCCCCCAAAACAATTACGCCGAAATGAAATTGCTGCTGTCACTACACCGATTCTCGACGAAATGTGTCAACATTCAGCGCGGCGGTTCCTCGTCTTCAGGGAGCCACTCTGTTCTCCCGGGCGTCAGTGGTTTCGAGCAAACGGCGTCGTTGCTGCACCTCGGTTTTACATTGTCGCGTACGTCGTGCGTACTGGGGAAACGAAACCATGTGCCTACGCCCCAGCACCATCGTAAGAGGTGCGTGCAACTATGGCGGCGCGTCACTGGAAGTGTGCGAGAAGGCTCTTTCTCTTTCACATGAGAGGAAAAGGGGACATAACGAGCGAACAAACGGAGCAAAAGAGCACGGCGGGAACTGCGCCGTGGCCTAACGAAACCAGTCCAGCCCAGTCAAGTCCAAAGACAACTGCGTGCACCAGGGCAATGTATGCTAACTCATTTAACATGCTTTTCGTGTAAGGGTCGTCAAAATATTAGGCGGTGCAAAGAGTCAACCAACTGCGTCAAGTCCTTATTTTGAATTCATTTTGTTTACATTCCGGCCAAGCACACACCTGCTCTCGCCACGCAACCATCTCCAGCGTGCTTACGAAAGGTTTTCGCCTTTGATTTCCGAGAAGTCGTCTTTTTAAGCGCTTCTCGTTTCGCGTCTAGAACAGCAGGAATCTCTCTCATTATTGCGAACACGGCGGTGACATAAAGAGACACTCCGAAGTCAGACCCAGCTGTCTTCTAAATAGACGCACTCTTTCGGAGGCAGTTTTCTTTTTTTTTATTCGGTTGAACGGAGCGAGAAATCAGGTAGCAGCGAAACATTTAATAACGACAGCGTGCTTACGAAAGGTTTTCGCCTTTGATTTCCGAGAAGTCGTCTTTTTAAGCGCTTCTCGTTTCGCGTCTAGAACAGCAGGAATCTCTCATTTATTGCGAACACGGCGGTGACATAAAGAGACACTCCGAAGTCAGACCCAGCTGTCTTCTAAATAGACGCACTCTTTCGGAGGCAGTTTTCTTTTTTTTTATTCGGTTGAACGGAGCGAGAAATCAGGTAGCAGCGAAACATTTAATAACGACAGCGTGCTTACGAAAGGTTTTCGCCTTTGATTTCCGAGAAGTCGTCTTTTTAAGCGCTTCTCGTTTCGCGTCTAGAACAGCAGGAATCTCTCATTTATTGCGAACACGGCGGTGACATAAAGAGACACTCCGAAGTCAGACCCAGCTGTCTTCTAAATAGACGCACTCTTTCGGAGGCAGTTTTCTTTTTTTTTATTCGGTTGAACGGAGCGAGAAATCAGGTAGCAGCGAAACATTTAATAACGACAGCGTGCTTACGAAAGGTTTTCGCCTTTGATTTCCGAGAAGTCGTCTTTTTAAGCGCTTCTCGTTTCGCGTCTAGAACAGCAGGAATCTTCTCATTTATTGCGAACACGGCGGTGACATAAAGAGACACTCCGAAGTCAGACCCAGCTGTCTTCTAAATAGACGCACTCTTTCGGAGGCAGTTTTCTTTTTTTTTATTCGGTTGAACGGAGCGAGAAATCAGGTAGCAGCGAAACATTTAATAACGACAGCGTGCTTACGAAAGGTTTTCGCCTTTGATTTCCGAGAAGTCGTCTTTTTAAGCGCTTCTCGTTTCGCGTCTAGAACAGCAGGAATCTCTCATTTATTGCGAACACGGCGGTGACATAAAGAGACACTCCGAAGTCAGACCCAGCTGTCTTCTAAATAGACGCACTCTTTCGGAGGCAGTTTTCTTTTTTTTTATTCGGTTGAACGGAGCGAGAAATCAGGTAGCAGCGAAACATTTAATAACGACAGCGTGCTTACGAAAGGTTTTCGCCTTTGATTTCCGAGAAGTCGTCTTTTTAAGCGCTCGTTTCGCGTCTAGAAAGCATGAATTTCTCTCATTAATTGCGAACACGGTGGTGACATAAAGAGACACTCCGAAGTCAGACCCAGCTGTCTTCTAAATAGACGCACTCTTTCGGAGGCAGTTTTCTTTTTTTTTTAATCCCATGAACGGAGCGAGAAATCAGGTAGCAGCGAAACATTTAATAACGACAGCGTGCTTACGAAAAGTTCTTCGTGCATCCCGTGAATGAGCTGTACGAAAGTGCACGGTTCCTCAGACGCGCTCAGCAGCCCGGTGAGTCAGCGGACGCATTCTACACTGCTCTTTGTAACATGGCGAAGCGGTGCAACTACTGCCCACCCGAAGTTGAGGACCGTCTGATAAGGGATCGCTTCGTCGTCGGTTTGCTTGATACTAAGTTATCGGACCGACTCTGCCGAAGCTCAAAATTGACGCTCGAAGAAGCTCTCGTTCAGGTGCGTCAGCACGAAGATTCCGAAGCGGAACGAAAACTTCGTGACTCAGCGGCAGTGGGGACCACTGCGTTAAACATCGATGCGGCCAAGGTGAAAAAGTACCGCCCACCGAGACAAGCCCAAGCACAGGCGACGGGCGGGTCGGTGACCTCCCTATGCATCTACTGTGGACGGTCTTCCCATTCGCGTTCGGAGTGTCCCGCCAACAGAGCAGCTTGCAATCTGTGTCACAAGAAAGGGCACTTTGCTGCGGTTTGCCGGGCAAGAAAAGGCAAGTTGTCGTCGGTAGAACTCGCGGCTGTCAGCGCAAGGGACAGTACCAGAAGCAAGTTCGTCGTGGTCAAGGTCAACGGACTGGCCCTGAACTTTAAAGTGGACAGCGGTGCCGAGGTGTCTGTCGTACCAAGCACGTTCTCGGGAATCCCAGCGCATCTTCAGCGACCGGGCGGAGAGCTGACTGGACCGGGCGGGCATTCACTGGAGGTTTTGGGAACCTTCACGGCCAGTTTGGCGTGGAAGGACAAGTGTGTGACGCAGGAATTGTACGTCGTCCGTTCCCAGACTGTGCCTCTTTTGGGTTTTCCTGCAATTCAAGCCCTGGGAGTCGTGAAGTTCGTGGACCACATTCCAGAAGTTCCTCTGCAACAAGCCGGGGTGGTCGTTCCGTCGGAGCTGTTTCAAGGCCTTGGTGAGCTTCCTGGCGAATACACAATTCGTCTGCAACCGGAGGCTGTTCCATTCTCGTTGCCTGTTGCAAGGCGGATCCCGATTCCACTGCGAGATGTGGTCAAGTCTGAGTTGGACAAGATGGAAAGCAAGGGCGTCATTCGTCGGGTTGTCAACCCGACGCCATGGTGTGCAGGACTTGTGGTGGTGCCGAAATCAGCTGGAGGGTATCGACTGTGCGTGGACCTTACAAAGTTGAACAAGGTCGTCCTCCGGGAACGCCACATCCTGCCCACCGTTGACCAAGTTTTGGGTCTTCTCGGGGACGCACGGGTGTTCTCGAAGCTCGACGCGACGTCAAGCTTTCACCAAGTTAAGTTGACGGAGGGTTGTCAAGAGATGACGACCTTCATAACTCCTTTCGGGCGTTACTGCTTTCGCCGTCTGCCTTTTGGCATCACCTCAGCGCCCGAGTATTTTCAGCGTGTGATGGCCAACATTTTGGAAGGGCAGACTGGCGTCGTCAACATGATTGACGACATCCTTGTGTTCGGTCAAGACCGTGCGGAGCATGACCAGCGCCTGACAGAGGTGTTGCAGCGCTTGAGCAAGGCGGGCCTGACGCTCAACAGGGAGAAGTGCAAATTCGGCGTGACAACTGTCGACTTCCTGGGGGTTGTCGTCAACGAGCACGGCATCTCGCCAGACCCTAAGAAGTGTGAAGCGGTTCAAGGAATGGAACCACCGGTGGACGTTGGTGGGATCCGGAGGCTTCTCGGGATGGTGAACCACGTGGGCAGGTTCTTACCGCACCTGTCGGACACGACTGCTCCTCTTCGTGCCTTGCTGAGCAAGAACAGTGCCTGGACCTGGGGCCCGGATCAACAGGCTGCGTTCCTGAACCTGAAAAGGATGCTGTCTTCGGAGGTCTGCATGGCCAGGTACCACCCAGCGCTACCTACTATCGTGTCGGCGGACGCCAGCTCGTTCGGACTCGGTGCGGTACTCTTACAAGATCAGTCTTCGGGAGAGCGTCGGGCGGTGGCTTTTGCTTCCCGCTCCTTAACACCCACCGAACAAAGGTACAGCCAGACGGAGAAGGAGGCTTTGGCGATCACCTGGGCCGTTCAACGATTTGATGAATACGTCCGAGGCCTACAGTTCGTGGTGGAGACCGACCACCTGCCCTTGACGTCTTTATTCGGCAGCATGGACGTAGATATGCTCCCACCAAGGGTTCAACGCCTCCGACTTAAATTGATGAGGTACCAGTTCAGGGTTCTTCATGTTCCCGGCAAGTTGTTGGCGACGGCTGACACTTTGTCCAGGGCGCCGTTGGAGCAGGCATCACCGGCGGTCGGTGCCGTGGAGCTGTTCGTCGAGAGCGTGGTCCAGGGCATCGAGGACGAATCACCAGTGAGACTCGACAGGTTGCGTCAAGAGCAAGCTTCAGACGGCGAGTGCGTCGTTCTCTTGAAGTACTGCGAGCAAGGCTGGCCTGTGAAACCCAAGGTGGCGGTGAATCTCCTCAAGTACTGGAAACATAGGGGCGAGTTCACAGTGTGCGACGGGTTGCTCCTCAAGGGGAGTCGCCTAGTCGTCCCAGCGTCACTTCAGGGTGAGGTTCTGGGGTTCATCCATGAGGGTCACCAGGGCGTGAATCGTTGTCGCGCGCGAGCACGTGACTCGGTGTGGTGGCCTGGTGTGAGTAAGCAGATCAAGTCCATGGTGGAGGACTGCGAACGGTGCGCTACAACAAGGATTCAGCGTGCTGAACCTCTCATCTCATCACCTTCCCCTGAACTCCCCTGGCAGCAGCTGGGAATAGATTTGTTTCATTTCAACGGTCAGGACTTTTTGTTGATTGTTGACTACTTTTCGCGGTATCCGGAAGTTATCACACTCAAGAGCACTACGTGTTACTCGGTGATCACTGCTGTGAAGAGCGTGCTTGCGCGTTTTGGCATTCCAGAGGTTGTTCGCAGCGACAACGGCCCGCAGTTTGCAGCTGCTGAGTTTGCCAACTTCGCGCGGGACTATGGTTTTGTGCACACAACAAGCAGCCCACACTACCCACAGTCCAACGGAGAGGTTGAACGCGCGATCCGGACCGTCAAGGACCTACTCCGAAAGGGCGACGATCCGTTCCTGGCACTCCTAGTCTTCAGAGATACACCGGGGCGATCTGGATTCAGCCCGGCGCAACTTCTGATGGGACGGCGACTGCGGACCAGGATGCTCAAACCACCAGAGAAGTTGAAACCTGAGTGGCCGTCGACGGAGGTGTTCCTCGAGAGGGACAGGCAGGACAAGCGTCGACAGGCGGCGGACTACAATCGTCGGCATGCCACGACAGAACTGCGTGGGCTCGCTGGGGGCGACAAGGTGTGGGTAAAAGACGCTCGGTGCAGTGCAACGGTGCTGAGTCGAGCACAGCGCCCACGGTCATACATAGTGGAGACGCCACAAGGGGTTCTGCAGCGGAACCGGAAGCACCTGGTTCCATACAGTCCAAAGGAGCCAGCCCAGTCACCTGGCCCGGAACCTTCCGACCGTGAGCAGCATGGTCCTGGCAGTCCGGCGACCCCTGAGGGGGTGAGCCCAAGATCCCCGGCACCCCGACAACCTGAGGGAGTCCAGAGGACCCGGTGTGGCCGGGCAGTCATCCCTCCTCGACGTTTGAATTTGTAAATAGGATTTCTATTAGAAGGGGAGATGTGGAGTGGCGCTAGTAACCTGTACTAATATACTCACCTAGATGGCGCCACGTGTTGTTAAGTTTGATGTGTAAATAAAGGAATGAAGCAAGTCGCTTCAGTTCACTACCGGCTGCCTGCCTTGGAGTATGTTTCCTCTACACCTGCTTGCACCTTTGCATTTAATTGCATTATGATCATAACCTTAAAATGCAAAAAAGCCTTTCACCCTTGATGGTGTTAGACTGGTGGCAGTTGATAAAACCTGTTTGCTCCATAGACGTCTAACCCTTGGTTAGCTCAGTTGGTAGAGCGCTCCACTGGAAATGGAAAGGTCCCGGGTATGATACCCGGACCAGCCAGATTGTTTCAGTCGCGCACCAGTCAGCTAGCTGTGTTTGGAGATTTGTGTTTGTCCTTTGTCCCTCTTGTTCCTTCTCCAGGGATTATTTTCCTACAAGCCCATGTATAGGTGGGTTCAACTGTAGTAGGAAATGATAACGAGAGAGCTTACATTCAGGTACTTGATGACCCCGGCCAGTGACTCCATGGCAACCTTGAGATCCACTTCCGCTGCAAGAACATACAAAAAATATGACACTCGAATTAAAAGGCACTACTCAGCAGGAATCGTGGAGCAAGGTTAAACATGAACATACAACAATAGTAGAATCAAAACACACCCCCCTTCAAGATCATTTCTAGATTCCCTGTGCCTCACTTTAGCGCAAAAATGTTCCAAAAGCCGGGACTCATGATTACAAAGCAAATACCTCCGACTTATATAACAATGTAAACAATTTATGAGTAGACGTTTCGTCTCCCATGCGGGAGACATCATCAGTGCAGCCTAGGAACAAACGTGTTCTTCCTTGGCTCCACTGATGATGTCTCTCACATGGGAGACGAAACATCTACTCGTAAATTATTGACATTGTTATACCGTATTTACTCATAATGAACGCACTCGCATAATGAACACACCCCCCACAACGGGTACCAATATTTGGACTTCTTTCTCCCCTTGCGTAATGAACGCACCTCCAATTTTTGGCTCTGCGAGTCTCGAATTGCGTCCCCTCACCAAGTCAATTTTCTTTTGCCTGCCAAGCGGTCAGGCCAAGTCAAGCCGCTCTCGTAATGGCTGCAAGTGTGTAGTTGCGGAAGTGATCAACCATGAAACCGAGCGGCGTGCACACTTGACGAAGATGGGTCGAGGAATTGCCCAGCCCCGGACATTCTTCGCGTATCGGATGAATCAATGTCAACAAACACGCCGTCGTCTGTGGTCCGCTTTCGGACAGTGAAACTGTGAAAGTGGTCAGGGCTAAGAACATTCGCGTCGCTCTCCATCCTGAGTGAGCTTCGTGGGCGCTTTTCCTTCGGCAAAAGGCAGGCCGAAAGTGCCCGATTTAAGGAAAGGCCAAACATACACGGTCGGCAAATGCCTTCGCTACGTGATCGGGGGGCGATGACGGTGGTTTAGCGATTGCTGCGATTCATATTTTGACAGGTCAGTTAAGTTTGTTGTGTGGAAGTTTGGACAGCGGGAGATTAGTGTACAGCAAGGAGCGCCTAATGTATCAGCTGTGGGAGACAAACTTTGCCAGTGGCGGTACTGGCATTACGACCGCTAGCCTGGCGTCTTTAAATTGCGTCACGGAGTGTTGAGTACACCAACATGTATTCAAAAAAATTTTCATTTAGCAAAAAAAAAAAAAAGAAGTGGTAACTGAGCCTCAGGTGGCTGGATTCTGCAGCACAAGCTTTCGCCTCACTTGCTCCGAGCTGCAATGTGCTATAGACTTCGTCACCTTTCCCCCTTTTGAAAAGTTAATGTACAAAACATGGTTTCTGATGTTGCTCATAATATATTTGCCATTATACAGTGGAATCTCGATGATACGATTCTGGGTGATACGAATTTCGGGATGATACGAATTTCTGAGAAGTCCTGGCGAAATTGCATTGATTCCAATGGGCCAAATTTCGGCTGTTACGAACGGACCTGCGTAGCTCGGCGGATGATACGAACGACCCGGCGAGGAGCCGACTTCCGAGCGAGGCTCGGCCGGCTCGGGGAGCAAGAGACGGCGACGTACGGGGTGGCATGGGCCGCCCCTCCTTCCTCTTTGTCGCTCTTTCTCCCCTCTTTGTCACTCTTTCTTTGGGAACGGGTGGGCTGTTGTGGCGCGAGCGCCCTCGGCGGCTCGGCGCGCCGGCGCAGCCAAGCCGCCGCGGAAAGAACGCCTTGATGGCCTTGGGCGGCTCGACGTCACTCAATTGCTGGCGTCTCATTGGTCTTTCTTGGGTGTGGGGCCAAGCCTCCGGAATGCGGGGACCCGCTCCTCGTCGTTGCCGCGTATGCTGTTCTGTTGCTGAGACGCGTGTTCGAGGTTTTCTCTGCGAACTGGACTTCTTCCAACGAAATCAACCAGGCTGTCAGCTATGTCGCGCAAAAGGAAAGTCCTTTCCTTCAAGGAGAAGCTGGAGATTTTGAATAGAGTCGACAGTGAACCGAAAAGGAAGCGCAGCGACTTGGCAAAAGAGCTCGGCCTGCCGCCGTCGACGTTGTGCACCATTGTTGGGCAACGGGACACGATTTTGAAAAACGTGCAGGACTTCAGCGGGAACGTCAAGCAGGCCAAAACAGCCCAGCATGTCAAGCTCGAAGACATCCTCCTGACGTGGTTCAAGGAAGTAACTGCGGCTGGAGTAAACATCGACGGAAAAGTGCTCCGGAGAAAGCCGACGACGTCGCCCTTTCGCTTGGAATTGAGAGCTTTCAGGCCTCCGGCGGGTGGGTTCACCGTTTCAAGCAGCGGCACGGTCTTGTGTACAAGACCGTGTGTGGCGAAGGGAAGAAGGTGGACGACTCGGTGGTGAGCGACTGGATGGCCGACACTCTGCCGGCGCTTCTATAAGGAGTACGAAGCACGGGACGTATTTAACGCAGATGAGGCGGGGCTTTTTTTTTAATTTGCAACCCAGCAAAAGCTTGTGCTTAAGAGGGCAAGCTTGTCAAGGCGGACAAAACAGCAAGCAGAGAGTAACTGTGCTCTTCTGCTGTAACGCCGACGGGTCGGAGAAGCTGAAGCTTACAGTCATCGGGAGGTCGCAAAAGCCGAGGTGCTTTAAAAACGCAGGGTAGCTTGCCTTGCGTGTACAAGGCGAACAAAAAGGCGTGGATGACCGGCGAATTCTTCAGAGAATTTCTCACGCAGTTTGATCGCAAGATGGCGAGTAAAAATAGAAAAGTTTTGCTGTTCATCGATCAGTGCTCTGCTCACCCGAAAGAGGTAGTTGTGCGTCATGTGAAAGTGGTATTTCTACCGGCCAACACCACCAGCCGCCTGCAACCACTTGATGCCGGAATTATAAAAAACATAAAACATCACTTCAAAGGCATGCTGGTGCGACGGTTGCTGGCGAAAATTAATCGCAAGGACGAAGACCTCCAGATCAGTCTGCTGGACGCTGTGCACTTCCTAGCCATGTCGTGGGACCGAGTTACTGCGGACAAGATCTCTAACTGCTTCCGCAAGTGTGGCTTTTTCAGCCCCACAAAGACAGCGTCTCCAGAGCCTGAAGAGCCACCGGCTATTGAAGAGTGGGACCAGCTCGGCGTGGAATGCTCGTCGCACGATTTCATCACCGTCGACGACGACCTCGCCACTTGCGGTACCCGGACGATCGAAGACATCGTCGACGAGATGAAGGAGCCGGAGCAGCAGTCGGACAGTGACGGCGAGGACTGCGGCGGAACTGAAGAAGAACCGTCAACGAGCAAAACCCTGCATGCCTTTGACGTGTTGCGGCGAGGAGTGAGCTTGGGCACCGTGAGTGAGGAGACAAGCGCCAAGTTTTACGCGCTCCAGAAAGGACTGCTTGGCGACATGGAAATTAAAAAAAGGCAGAAAAACATCACGGATTTCTTCACGCGAAAGTAAGCAAAGAAATAAATGAACTTTTTTTTTGTGCTCAATTTTTTGGTCTGTGTTGGTTCATACGAATTCCGGATGATACGAATATTTTTCGCAGTTCCACGAGATTCGTATCATCGAGATTCCACTGTACTGTTTCCTAAAACACCTCGAATGTCGAGCAGATTAATTCAATATGCGATAGCACAAATTCGGTTTTGCGCGATCGATTTTTTGCACTCAACTACTACAAAGAAGTTACCTGTACTACGAAAACTTTCGCCAGTCTCACAGACTTCGTTATAAAGGCGTTTCGACTATAGAAAAAATGTCGATGTGCTATCGAATTTTGACGGACGCTGCAGCAAAGCATTGCAGAAACTCAGCCTCGTTTCTTTTATCACCATCCCCTGGAAAACATATCAATGAGGACCTACAGTATATATGTAATACGATAAAAGAACTGACATTGTTGCTACAATCAGTGTTATTTTGGCATTCTCGAGCAGCTGATCAAACGTTAAATGATGAGATGCAGTGCAGCTGACACTAGACTGTGGCACCATGATCGTGGCACATTTTGCCCCAGCTGTAAAGATATATCACATAACAACACCAGTCAGTCAACCGGCATGACTCAACGGTTGTGACATCATGCACTCAGCTGATAATGCTTTCCTTAATGCAAAGCAGGTAGCTGCAAATTGATACAAAACCAAAGTATGAAACCAGAAATCCTTGAAAAAGGCAAGGCACCTTTAAACAAAAAGGTTACCGTAATATCCCGACACATCGCCCACCCCACTTTTTGGGCGAATATTGATTTCCAAAAAAGCGGCGCGTGATCACCCACCCCGACAAATACCCTACCGCAGACTCTGCAATCCGTGAACATTCATCCTACCTGAATGACGCGGCCGCGGATCTTACGGTTGCAGGACGTCCATGACAAAGTGAGACGAAGGAGGGAAAGACACTTCACTTTGTTCACGCATTTCCTCCCTGATTTCCGTGACCCCGTGCCCTTCATTTTCCTTCTTCCGGTGTCTCAGGTTTGGTTATGTCTACAAAGTGCAACTTCGATTTGCATATAAAAATACTCGTTCGGACAAAAAAAAATATCGGGAAGGTAACACAAGCATTAACCCATTCAGGGATCGCAAAGTCACCGAACGCCCCATATCCTGGAAAGCAACCACACCATTTAAGATCAAAGTCTGTCTCCATGCACCAAAGTAAGGTCGCCGCGAACTCGCTCCTTCTCCCGAAACATCACGACCGCGGTTGGTGAGGTTGCACAATGTCTGAGACAAAGCCAACGGGTAAATAATGATTTGCTGGAACGCCACACACAGACGTTTGTAGAGCGTCCCATTTTGAGCTCCGCATTCGTGGTGCTGTCAACGCCACAGCAACACCGCCTATACCCGCTTTGATAGCACGTCGCACACGGATGCATGCATGTATGCACGAAACAAGAAAGTTGCATAAGAGCCTGCCTGCTCCTTGTGATTGACAAAGCACCTAACTTGGCCCACCGCCGAGGTATTTGCCAACGCGATCGCCGGCTTTCCCCTTCCCCAGCATGGCTCTTCATTGCTTCTTTCGCCTGCTCACTCTCTCGCTCGCTCGTTCGTTCGTTCGTTCCACCTGGTTGGTTTTTCTATTTTCTTAATGACTCTTTTTTCCTTTTTTTTTTTTTCTGACGAAGAGAATGTATAGCATAGTAAGAAACGTCCTTTCACGAAACAAGCGTTCGCACTGTATGCAGATCGGCGGTGTTCATCGCGTGTATGGAAGCAACGGACCTTGCTATATAGTATTCCAACATTCTTTTTTGAGCATTTCTTGCATAAAACAGTGAAACTAAATTGAGTTCTGAGTTAAATGTATTTCTTGTGCAGCCCCACTAAATACAGTCGACTCTCATTAATTCAAACTCTCTTAATTCAAACTTGCGGATAATTCAAACTAACATGCACGTCCCATCCTATGCGTCTCTATGGGAGGAAACTCCTGATAATTCAAACTTTGCTTTATTCAAACAAATTTTCGGCCCTCCTAGCGTCTGAATTAACGAGATTTGACTGTATGTACAAACAAATTGATATTTTGTTTAGCTTTTTTTTAAACTTTTTTGAACTTACACACCAAGACATGGCCCACCCCACTTTTTTTTATGAATCTCAGGCAGCAGGGGTGGGCAATGACTCAGGGTGTTACGGTGTCTTTTTTTTTTTTTTTTTTCTGAAGCATAACTTTAAAAAGTTTGAAATCCAAAAGACTTGCATTTCAAACCCTAGCGTTCACAAGTCATTCGCACTTTGGTTTTGCTGCCCAGATACCGACACACTCCACTACTGCGCCTGCTGAACGGGCGTCTAGAAGAGCCACAATTCTGATGACCTCGGCTGACTTACGCAGCATGGCCGCCTGTCCCTGGGGCACCGAGGATGGAGCCAGCAGACGACCCAGGTCTTGCACAATGTCCTTGGACACAAAGTCGGCTGCAAGAACCCAACCGTCAGAACCCTACTCTCAGACCCTCAACCACACAAAAATACGCCACTCTGTACTTCGTAAAACAGTGTTAAGATGAAACTGCCGGATCTATAATGGCAACGTCCATAGGAAATTGGGAGAACAAGTCAGATTCAATATCTCCGCAACAACCGGTACTTTAAATCGATGCATCGATTTGGATGAAATAATGCCCGTCGAATTCCCCCTGGGATGTGCGTATCAGTTCCTCGCTTGTTATGTTTGTCTTCCCAGTTGTTGAGTCTAAAACCTGCCACTCGATGTGTCGGTCAACTCGGCTGCGGCCACTTCCCTCCTCTTGATTAGCTGCCCTCCTTCACGGTTTTTTGTCCCTCTGCAGTGCGCTTGCTGCCAAGGCAACCATGAGCCAAGGTAGGCTTGGAAGGGCTTTTACTTTCCCAATAATTTCAGTTTTTACAATTTGCGAGCCTCCCCTTTTCTCCTAAAAGCTTTCCCGAATCCTACGTATTTTTACTGCGGTCTCCCGAAAAAATGCATTAACAGGTTCCTACCACACTTACATCTGTAGTTGTTTGGCCGTGCAAAAAGTTTTTATTCCCTAAGAAACCCATATCGATGTGAGGTATTATAGTGGGGAGTGAGATTTACAAAGAAGCATTCGTAAAACATTGCTGGAATATAACAAAAACAAATCTGCCATACCGAACAAGGAGCGAGGCAAAACCGCGAGCTCAGCCGTCGGCTTGGCCTTCAGGCCTTTCACATCTCACCCGGCTTGCACTCGGTGAGCAGAATTCCCGACCGCTCCACGATGCCCTTCACCTCGGCAAACTTCTTGGCGTCTGGTGACGAGATGAGGCACTCCTGGGGGCCGAGGTGCACCAGGACCGTCTGGGGACGGGAGGGGGCGCAGCGGGCGTCAGACATGGGGATGCGCCCACACGCGCAGCGGTGCCTCAAGTTGGGCATCACAACCACTCACGCAGAGATTGGAGAAGTGCTCGTCGTCGTCAAACTCCACGACCGTCAGCTCCTGAAGCACCGCATCCCCGTAGGCAATACCCACCGTCTGGACGGCACAAAAGAGCAGTTTAGTGGAAGAAGCATCGCCATGAGGACGGCGGAAACATAGGCATATACACTTCGGCTGCCATATTCTTACGGTTTCGACCGCAACGCAAAGACTAAAGCCATTGAGGCAGTGACTCGAATGACCGTCGCACGTGGGAATATAATGACGAGGGACTAACAACAGGCGGGCCAGCTTCAAAGACATGCAAGTCACAGCCAAGGCTCGAGGGTGGGTCAAGAAAAGACCATTTGGGCTACTCTTACCAGTTAACGACAAGCTCTATTGGGACTTTCCACAATTAGACCAACCAGGCTTTTGCAACTGCCTCTTTCGGATATTCCTTCCTGTAGGCCTTAGGGATACTGAATCGAAGATTAAAATATACCTTTCATGTTCAGAAATAAGTTAAACACGATTGACTCTATCAGCCAATGACAATCGCATGCTTGTATTTTGAAAGGATAGCTATATTTTTCGTTCCAGAGGACTGACTCCAGTGAGTGCTCAAAGATCAGCCGTCAGAGAGCGCGATGTGTCCCGAAAGACATGACGTTGACTGGCCCAGCACGGGCAAAGCTATTTGGGGTTGGCGTGCTTAGAAGCTCCGCCACTTGGCGTCATCAACGCGTTACAACCTGGCCGTTTTAGTTGGCCCTCCCCACTTCTTGCTGGAGTTGAATAGGCCGGGAGAGAAGGGAAATCCGGTTCGACAGAGCTCACGTGCACGCAGCTTGCCGCTGTGCTTCTGCGTAATGGCGCTGCTTTTAAGTACAGAGTAACGTGATGACATTCGGTTTACTCCCTTTCAATAATGTTTGGCGTCTTTTCGAGCAAAATATTTGTGTCTCTGCAGTGTGGCCAGAACGCGGTTGACATTTGTCCAATAAAATATGTACTAGAATTTCGTTGCAGTATCTCTTTAACAAGAAGAGTAAAAGCCTAAACTTAGGCTTTAGTCTAACATGCAACTGAGACAGAGTTCTCAAGCGTACCTGTTGTTTGCCGTCGAATTTGACGCTGACGGCCATGACGCCCTTGGCCTCGGACATTTGGGTGTTGCCTCCAAACAAGACGTCCTCCACTTGGGCAAGGTTCCCTGGAGACGCCTGGAACCATGCAAATGGCCCACTCAAATCGATCTCACCACCAGTGAGTGTCTCGCAAGTCTCCTTGGAGCTTTGATCCACCTCCTTAAACTTTTCAACACAACCCGAGGTTGAGGCAACAGCGAAAGACCACGAGGGTATGTGGAGATCCAAAGTTACTTATAGGGTGACATGGATAGAGACCCCTGCCAAAAAATAAGGTGGAAAAATCGGCACCTGCATGTAACAATCTCAAACATTTAACTGAGGTGTAGTTTACCTAGTAAACTTTTGAGGCAAAGCTCTATTCTTGCAAAAAACAAAAACAACCTCCTTGACACTGGAAACTACGGGCGCCACTCCAGAGGAAGAAGTCACTGGAGAGTAGTGCTTGTGGCTGCATCTTCCGAAAGACGCAGCAAGCATTCAGCGAGAAGCAAATGATGCAGTAGTGCAGGTGACTGCGTCGTCCGTTTTCGACGCCCGTCGCGAGGTGGTGTCAAAACAGCTGCAATTCTTGGATTTAAACTTGCACTTCGACAAGGACCACTTATGCTGCAAGTACCAGCCACGCTCGAAGAAAGGTCAAACGAGGAATTGTGTCGTCGTTGATGAGAGCCTCCCTAGACAAGTCGAGTAGGCATAACATGGGTGAAAGCTTTCTTGGTCAGGTGCGACGCCTTAAAACAGCGGGCTATCCAGAGCATTTCTTGAAAGAAGTTTCAGAAACCCTGGTTTCAAAGGTTAAAAAAAGAGACGAAGGGGAAGCAGCCGACTAGAGAAAACAGACAAGACTGGTGGTATTCCCCTACGTCCACGGGCTGCCCCATGGACTAAAAAGAGTCGCCGCACACTTTAACTCTTTCGTTACCGCGGAAAAATGACCGATTTTCAGTGCTTTCAGAAAATATTTTTTTTCTCTGGAACTACTAGGCACATTAGGGATTGCTATTTATCAAACTGTAGGTTATTAGATGGGCATCATAATTAAATAAACGGCAGTGTTATGACTGCAAACATTTTAGTGAATTTATTTGTCAAATGAACAAAAAGTTGACAAAAAGAGCACAAGCAAAAAACAAATGAGTGGCTGTACCGAGCCAGAAAATTATTTTCGCAATTTTGAAATATACAAACTGTTGCAAGTGGCCCCCCCCCCCCTAGCCATCATTTCACTATCTTTCAGTCCTGTAAGGCACGCTTTGTATTTTTCGTGGCCAGCCAAGTTAGTAGTTCCGATGGCTGTGCCACTCACAAAAACAATCACGCGGAGGCAGGAAGCAAGGATAAACTTCGCATGTGGAGCAGGAGACTTTTGTTTTGAATTGTGATTTCGTCTTTTGATACCAGAGCTTGCAGTTTCTTCTCTCCATTCCTTTTGGTTGGTGGTGAGCAGGGATATGGGGTGAGAAGGGGATATGGCCTTGGTGCTGCCTCATCGCACTCAAAGACCTGCTAAATGAGCTCTTCTCTAAATTCCAGCTGGTCAGAGTAGGCACTTCTGGAAGGTTCTGGGACGTTTGGGTTCTCTTTCCGGTGTTTTTGGAAGAGTATGAAACTATTTATGCATGCAATGTCCACACAATAAAAAACACAGTGTCTTTCACCAATGCACACAGTGCAGAGAAGCACTTTCTTGGCATAATATTTGGTGGGAGGGGGCCTCTGAATATTCCTGTGGTTTTCCAGTATAAGTGCAGTCGCAGAACTTCAGCCATCCCCATGTAGATGATAATGCCAATACATTTCAGAATCTCCAGCGGAGTGACTCTCTTCGAGGAGCCGTCACGTCGAGCGTATGTCTGGCGGTCCAAAATATGCATCCAGTCATATTTGTTTGTGTTCTCACACAAAGTCCTTACCACCTAGGCACTGAAAAACAAAAGAAAAAAAATCCAGTGCTCTTGAAAACCGCCGCGAGTCGCTCCACAGTACTGTGCCGACATGGACATTGGGCTGTCTCTTGGGGCGAAAACTGGATACAGCGCAATGCATTCGGAAAAATATACTTGCCATATGTTGTCGAGACTCTAAATGTGCAAGAAAAAACACTGTTGTCAATTATAAAGCATGCGTTTGTATAACTACAACGTGCAAGCTAAACCGAAATGCACCTGCGAGCTCCTATTGACATTCCAGGACCTTGGGCTGGAGTGTCGCTGTCCAAACTATAATCTGACGGCCCCACATCGTTACTCGAGTCATCACTGCTGCTTGAGACGTAAAAATCCGCAACAAAAGCGGCCGAAGTGCATGCTACAGCCTTCCGCTTATGCGGTGCGTGCGGCGAGCGCGATGCCATGGCTCCCGACTACGCTGTTACTTTCGGTTACAGTTTCGTTTTTTACAGCGCCGCCTCACGTCAGAAGATGAAAATTCAAACCGAAACTGAAAGAGTAGATGTCTATGAGCAAACTAGGTGGCGCTGCCTGTCTCTGATGCGCCGATTTGTATTTTTCCAGACGCTTTGAAAGTCATCGTAACTCCGTGTCCGATTTCCTATGGCGCGGTACTGAAAGAGTTAAGGTGCCCGTGGTGTTCTCTGCGCCGTCGAAATTGTCCAGTCTCTGCTCAAGAGGTAACAACAAAACAGAAAAAAAATGAGGGTTGCGTCAAGAAACACGCCGCGCAGTACATTGAATGCGCAACGTCAGTTGTTTACGAAATACCTATGACTTGCGGAAAAGCGTATATAGAGCAAACGGGGAGGTACATCAACGATAGGGCACGCGAGCACGCCCTATCTGTTTGAAGTTCCCCATCGGGTAATCTAGCAATTCACTGTGATAGGTGTCCGTGCGCACCTAATCTTGACAAAACAAAAATTGTTGGAAAACTAAAAAACAAAACTGAGAGAGAATTGTTGGAGGCCTACTGCATTAGAGTAAAGGGCGAGGATTGCTGCGTGAGTGCACCGTCAGGGCACTTAACTGAGAAAGAGTTTTCCTTTTTGTGTCGGGAGCCTGAATTTGTGTACAAATAGTAAGTGTGTTTCAATAAACGTTCAGTTGTAAGTTAGCGCTTGGTGCTGTCTCGTCTTCCTCGAGTCCTCGTTTTTTAGGCGCTTCACAAGTGAAACGTTCTAGCATCACAAATGTTTAGCAATACTTTCCAGACGCCAGACGCCTACATTCACGGCGCTCTTCATCAGATAGTTTAATGCGTACCTTGTTTACACTTGATATTTGTTCCTAGAATGAAGCGATACTACCGCTAATCGGACTGATAAACCTGGTAATCTTTCAGAGCCTTCCATACTCTCAAGCTCCTCTCCCTCGGTGCTCACAGGTGGTCGAGCTCCTCCTCGCTTACCCCTCTGGTCACATGGCCTCCCCGTTAACCAGTCAGCGTCGAGCACCTCACTCCTCCTCTCTCACCCATAACCAATCAGTGCAAAGGCTTGCGACCACGCTTTTATCTGGGCTTCGCATTGAGCTGAACATCTAGCAAAAAAAAGTTTCACATTACAAAGAGACAACCCGATAAGATACCCCCCATCATACCGACAAACGCCTATCCAAACTTCTTGGACTTCCAAATAAATACCACCTCGTCACTTAACAGGGCTACCAACGGTGCACTTACACACATGCCTGCCTCATAGCTGGCAACAAAAGAATTGTAGATCCCTTCCACTTCACATGAAGAGCTTGGATTTGGGTTTGGGCTAGTTGGTTGTACATAGCTAAATGCTGGTTGTACATAGCTAAATCATCATCTCCATGTAACTTATTGTGTTCCTTTCAATTTCTGGTCACGCGTATGTTCTGTAGAACTTCGCAGCGCAGCACATTTAGCTAATTTCACATGAAGATGGAGGACCAGCGAAGCTCTTATCTTTACGACGTCTAGGACAATGCCTAGAGGACGACGTCTGGGATGACCTCAAGGACGACTTCTAGGACGACCTCAGGGACGACGTCTAGGATGACCTCAAGGATGACTTTTAGGACGACCTCGAGGACGACGTCTAGGACTACCCCGAGGACGACTTTTAGGACGACCTCGAGGACGACGTCTAGGACTACCCCAAGGACGACTTTTAGGACGACCTCGAGGACGACGTCTAGGACGATGCCTAGGACGACCTCTCAGACGACTTCTAGGACGATCTCGAGGACGATGCCCAGAGATGATGACAAGGGATCAGGACCTCACTATCTAATAATTCCAAGGAAGGCTGACTAACGCTGGTTGCCCTGTCTTTTCTTTTATTTATTCATACTTGCCACGACCAATAGGGAGTTTTCCGTCAACATGCACAGATACATTTTTTCCCAATCCTAGCCGGAACCAGGTCGCATTATGCGCAAGTTGTCTGGAAATGGTGAGACTTCTTGCATGTGCCATATTTTCTCCAACATAGGCCCCAGTAAACCCCGATTTTTCGTCCAACTCAAAATATTTACACCGAAAAACACCGAACCTGTACGAAAAAATAAACCTAAAAAAAGCCGCCCCCAAATTCGAATAAAAATAAACCCCGAAAACACAAAACCCTACATATATAATTTGCACATCGTGAGGGAAGGGATCACTTTGGTTGCAGAGAACAAGAATGTACAATTACCCGAAGGTAGACCAGTGTGCTACGAGCAACCGGAGCCGAACCAGTGCTGCGAGCGCACCATATTTCGGAACCTGATTGTAAGGTCATGGGGCACATTTATGATGCTAGAGACTTCAATAGTGTTTGTCGTGATCTGCCTTGAAATGAAGCAAATGTGTGCTCTAGTGGTAATGAGGTAATGAAAATTCAGGCTGTTCATAAACCAGTTCACAAAGGAATTTTTAGGAGCTGCATCATCGATAGAAAAATATTTATACTTGCAGCCAAGACCCACATCCCCTAGGGGACTGGCGAGTTGCCGAAAAGATCCACCCAGTCCAAGCTTCAATTATGGGGCCTCTCCATAATTAGCAGAATGCCCTGCCAACAGCACTAGCCACGCGCTAGGATCAGTAGCGCCCGGATGAACGCTAAATTATATTCGCACATAAGCTCCAATCCTTAAAACCCCGAGGCAGGGGGGAAGAACAATGAAGAGCATGTCCTCGTAGTTTTTAACCGTGTCGGCAAACCTGGTCAATTACATACTTTCCTTAATTTCAAAGGTTAAACGTTCAAGTTAGAAAAGGTAAGGACGTTTGCAGATAGCCTCTGGGCACCGCCACCTTGCTGCTGGCATGCATAGATCGTCCAAAATTCGAGCCTTGCTGAGGCATGCCCTAGGTTTCCAGACTGTTGCCCAAACGAAGCATTTTCCATCCACGGTGGCCAGGCTAGCTTCCCAAGCGTGGCTGCTCACAAATGTCTATAATGCGGCTACACCTTTAGATGGCACAGACGGCGCCCAAAGCTAAAACAAGGTCCACCCCAAAAACGTGTGGCCCCGTCGAGGGCCCACCCTAGCCAGGAAATGGTTCCCGCAGTGCCGCAATCTCCTGCCACCTGCCAACTAGATCTTTGGCTTGGAAAGCTGGTGGCAGAAAAGGAGGCCGACGTCCCCTCATCCAACTTGGCAGCCTGGCTCGCAGTCATTCTCCAGCGATTGGAACAATGCTCACCTTGGTGACGAGGCTCCAGGCATTCCCCTTAGCACCGGTGTTCTGGTAGACCTCGACCCGGTAGCGCTTGACCAGCAGCAGGTCCACCAGCAGGGCCTCGAAGTTGCGCTTGCTCAAGCACACCGACCCTATCTTCTTGTCTCCTGGGGCACCGGACAGACAGAGGTCTTCAGCAGCCCAACTCAATCTCCATGCTTCTTTAAGGAGCTGCATTTACGTAACTATTTTGAATTTCGCGATACTAAATACCATACCGGAAAGAGTAAAAGATGGCGATTTCGAAAATATAGTTAGGTGGGGTTGCTCGAAATATCGCCGGAGTACCCCTTCAAGGCCTGTTCACACACACACCTCAGCACAAACTCATCGCTACAGACAATGTGCTTGCTTTACATTTTATCGGTGCAGTAGCCACGCTCCGCCTTTTCTTGCTTGCACACACAATGCGGAGCTAACTTGGCCCCGACAGTAGCGACCATGCAGGTCTGACTGCATTATCTCAGTGATCAGATGCATGCGTCAACCAATCTCTAGAAAAACATTGAACTCCCCCAAAAAAGCTTTTAGGGGCGAAGCTCCTCAGGGGCTAGCCATGTCCGTCCGCCGTCCGCCGTAGGCCGGCGTCGGGTGCTCATGCTTCTGCTCGTGAGATCACGTGCTCGTGCTCACGTGCTCGTGTAGGGCAAAAAAAAGAAATTGGAAAAAAAAAGATGAAAAAAAATTATGAAAAAAGAAAAAGAAGAAAAAAAAAGAGTAGGGGGTTCTGAGATGCCATCCCATCTGTCTGCTTAAAAAAAGAAAAGAAGAAAACCACACATTCTCCTACTGACATGAATGAAAAGGCTCAAAGAAAAAGAAGAAAAAAAAGAGTAGGGGGTTCTGAGATGCCATCCCATCTGTCTGCTTAAAAAAAGAAAAAGAAGAAAACCACACATTCTCCTACTGACATGAAGGAAAAGGCTCAAAGAAAAAGAAGAAAAAAAAGAGTAGGGGGTTCTGAGATGCCACCCCATCTGTCTGCTTAAAAAAAGAAAAAGAAGAAAACCCCACATTCTCCTACTGCCATGAATGAAAAGGACCGAAAAGCTCGGCATGCAGCGCCTCAGCGTCTACGTAGACAGCAAGCTGCTCCGGAGACCAGGGCGCGAGAAGCTGCTGCACAGCGTCAAAAACGCCAAGCGGACCCGGAGTTGAGAGCTCGGGAAGCGGCGGCAAAGCGTCAACGCCGACAGCAAGCAGCAATACCTATGACCAAAATCAGTATCATCAGCACCACCCGAGCTTCGCCCCAATCAACATCATTCACCACGTGGAGATGCGGTCATTTTTTTAACTGCCTAAACGGGACATTTCCGTCAAAAATAAACCTTTTCCAGAAACGAAAGCCAATTTTAAAGCACAATTTTTGTTGCGAGACTGACTCGAGCGATTCTAAACAGGCTTTTATTTTGTGATCATCCAAAATAAAAGCAAATTTCAGAATCGCTCAACTAAAAAAAAAATGAAAGACGTTTACAACTCCCTGTAATGCCGAATCAGAGCACAGCTCTTGGGGAGGAGGAGGGGAGGGTACGGAGAGGAGGTTATGCCCCTCCTCCTCCTCCTCTTCCTCCCCTCCTTCTCCTCCTCCCTCCCCCTCCTCCATCCTTCCTCCTCTCATTCTTCTCCCCTTTCTCCCCTCCCGCTCGTCACTCGTGAAGGCCTCGTGAAGTAAAGGACACGTGAAGGGCGTGAGCTTCGTCGTGACCTTCGCAAGTGACCGTGACATCATGCGTGACGTCATTATGGGAAATGTTCCGTAATGTAACACGTGGGTGACGGGTGAGACCCGCGCGTTGCATTATGGGACGTTTCCCATAATGCAACGCGTGGTTACGCCAACGGCGATGCTGCTCAAGCCGGAAACAGGCGCCCAAAAGCTGCGCTCTAAAACTCAAAATGAGTTTCGCAACGTAAATATTGCCGTCAATAATGCCCTGAACATTTTCTTTTGTGAAAGTTGATTTTGTGACCTATGTGCCCAATCCAGGCAGTTAAAAAATATTTTTTTTAAAGATTCAAGTCAAACACTCGGTTTGGCTAACTTCTTGGACGTTGATCAAGCATTCAAAGGGCGTTGGACTTCATTTACAAGTGCTAGTTGTTGAAAAGGTCTGCTCATGAGGCGAGGTTCATTTCTTTTCCTCCTCGTTTGTCCCCAAATCCAGCCCCAAAAGAGCAATCCTGCGACATTCGAGCTTTACATAGCCAAATAAACATTTTCTTTTGGCAACGGATTATCCGCTTAGTCGGGCCTGCCTGCCTGGCGAATAATTTCACAAGTAGAAAATACAGAAAAAATTAAAAAAGGATTTTGTGAGCAACTGCGAAGTGCTCGTTGTTTAAAAAAAATCTAGGACCTTCCGCAGCAATGGTGCAAAATGCGAGTGTGACAAGAGCCTGCTCAAAACCATAAACTATCTCCCTCCAGTGGGAAACAATAAAACAAACTAATTTACGTTGAGCTGCATCCCCCATTTGATCACCATGAATGAGAAAGAATGTATCCTTGAGGTAGCCTTGCAGATGCCATTCAACAGCACTTAAAGGGACCATGAAATTACTTTCCAGCTTTTTCCAAATGAGAAGACCCCAATTAATTGTCAATGTTCATGAAACCCCGAGCAGGAATCCGTTTTTGTTTTATTGTCTCCAGTTTGGCACCAAAGCAAGATGAAAACTCACGTCTGCTTTCCTCCTTGACTCGACCAGACTCCCCCACCAAAATGTGAAATCACGTGGCCGTGACGTGAAATATGCCTCTCTACCGGAAACAGTCAAGGGTCGCCTTCCATCGAAACAACATTTTTGCATCGACGTATCAACGTCGCCTACTGAGGTTTCCATGAACACCGATTGCTTCATAGGACTCGTCGGTCCGCAACACTTGTGCGATCAATGCCATGGCTATGGATGCGTCGCAGCTGAGTGAAGTGCAGCTTAAAATGTTTCGGTATAGTGAGAGTATGGGCCTTGTTCCATGTGCAGGGACGCACACGCGGCAAAATGGGAACTCGCCCGACGAAGGCTGTAGCAGTCAGGCGCTAGGACTGGCCGCGGAGGAGTGGCGATTACTCAGTACAGAATGATAGGTTTACAATTCGGCTGCAAATACAAAACGCTAGAAACAAAGTAATATAAATTCCTAATGAAATTCCTCGTGGAGAAACCTCTCAGGCTCTAGTTGACGCTGTGGCCTATGCAACCAGATACTGAACTCTGTCATATCCGTCCAGGGTATTCATAGACAATTTCGTCATTTGTGAGCACAGTTCGAGTGACAAACTACTCTTATCCAATATGGAAGGTAAATCCAGCTGACGTGCTCGGAAAAAAGGTAAAAAAAAAAAAGGCTCCGACACTGTGGATGATTACATTGCTAGGTGGTGCTAGCTACCACCCATTACAAAAGTTTTGCCACAACTCTTTTATTAATCTACCTATTCATACACTCAGCTTCCTTGCAAGCGTTTGAGGAAGAGAGTGTAAGATATAGTTTGCTTTTATTTGCCAACATTTGATGCCCAAAAATTAAGATTTCATTTTTCTAATCTCGTGCGCTAGTTTTCTTTTGATCCCATAAACGATATGCAGTCAGTAAAATGATGTCTAAAATCGTACATGGTCCCTTTAAAGGTTAAAAAATTGCAAAGTAAAATCCACATTCTTAAGCTCATGGCAGAGTGTTCGGCTAATTGGAGTGAAATGTTTCATCTAGGATTCCGGCAGCACTGAGGAAGCTGTTTCCTTTTTCGCCTTGTATTTCAGAACTTTTGAATGAAGGTTGGAAAACTGCGAGGTGCTGGGTTAAAAAAAGCTAATGTTTTCCCATCCCCCCAAAAAATCTTGGAATCACTGAGAACTCAGAATCTGCCTGAATATACCTAACAAATTCAATGCTAATGGCTAAGACAGGATGCCCGAGTTTCAGATTTAAAGCATAACCTCATCTTATTAAAAAATAAAAGCAAGTTTAGGAAGTTTCTTTTGAGAAAAGAGTGGTCAGTGATGTGCATGGATACTATAAGACTGATTTCAAAGAACCATGTGTCGTCACCCTTCACAACGGCTGCCAGTTTGCAGATTGACAGGACACGCTAAGTTTCATTCTTTCCCTCATTGTTTCTCACGTGATTATGAGTGAATTGGATAGTAAATACAGATATAATAAAATGTTAGGGCCAGTAAGTTACAACAGTTTATAGATCTTACCTTTTTTTTTCTTTTCCGATATCACGTGGCAGGGCTTTGTTAGAATATTTGGCGGGATAGTTGGCCGCATCAGAAGCTGCGTTAACTGCTTCCATCGAACGATCTTGCATGCTCCATAGAGCAATGGGGCGATAGGCAGGCCACTCGATGAAGCATCTAACACCTTTGGTTAGGGTAGCGTAGGCACCGGCGGCCGGGTAGACCATTAGGGCCAGGCTTTGTTTAGGTTTTGGTGGGCTTTGTTCCGATTTTGACCTGAGATGAGTCACAAAGGACGAAAGAGTAAGGGGGAAGCGGAGTACGTGGAGTGCGAAGAGTGCAAGCGATGGTACTATTTAGAGGAGACCGACCTCAAGAGCTCAGCTGACGCGGTGGAGGGTAGCTTCACTTGCCATCTCTGCAAGAATCTTGAGGTTGGTTTTCCAAGGATAGAAGGTGAGTGGGCGGCTACGTTAGGGGAGGCTAAAGGGGAGTTCAAGGAAGGGAAAGAAAAGCGGCTCTGCTCGAGATGGAGGTCGAGCTGAACGATGAGCTCAGGCAGGAACGGGAGAAGCGGGCAGAGCTCGAAAATCTAGGGCCAGGTTTTAAGAGAATAGAAAGAGACTGGGCGATTCAATTGGAGCAATTAAAGGATATCCGGGAACAGAATTGAACAGAGAGACAAAGAAGCGAGAGGTGCTAGAGGAGGCCTGGCAAGGGCAGCTGGAGGAGGTGAAGACGACTCAAATGTCCAACAAAGATAAACATGAAGCAATGGAATGGCAACAGGAGGTGAGGTTAACGAAGGAGAAGGAAGGACAAGAGGCAGTGAAAACGGAGCTAGAAAGGGTGGGACGCGACTTGCAGGAGATGAAGAGACAGGGGACGGAGGGAGGAGCAGTTGATGCAAGGCCGGTTGTAGAGAGCGAGAGGGCAGAGGACATAAACCTTAGTGTGCGTCAAAGGCAGCGAGGCCATTGTACAGTACGGTGGTGCAACGGCAACCCCCTTCTCCAGCAGACACCAAACCTGCGATGCAGGAAACCTAGACACATTGGAGCTGCCTGCGATGCAGGGAGCTTCAATGTGTCTAGGTGCACATCGGTGATTGCCAGCGAGGTCGGGGGAGATGGGGGAGCAAAGGTTGCAGCCTTACCAGGCAGGGGGATGAAGGAGGTGATGGACACAACAGTAGGAATGTTGACTGTGAACAAGGGGGAGGAAAGCCTAGTGGTGGTACATGTGGGATTGAGTGGCACCCTGGATAGACGGGGAAGGGACCTAGCCACCACACACATCGAGGAGGGTGTTTCACATACTCCGGGTAAATGTGTTTATTTAAACCGTAACAGAACGGCACAGCGAGGTGCACGCTGCGTCGTAGGTTGAAAGGGTCTGCGGAGGCCCCTGGTAACAGCCGTCTCCGTGTACGAAACTTGATCCGTGCGAGAGGGCCTCGGTCGGCAGTTGGACTTCGCACGAGAGTTCTTATACGCGTAGTCGCGGTATATAGCTGAGTGCGCCGCCGGATACTAGCAATATATATCAGGGTGTGAAGCAGTTGGGGTTCGTAACCCCTGGGATGGTGCATATTGTAATGTGCACCGTTCCAAAGGTCAGAGGCCGAGCAGTAGGTACAGGAAAGGCAGTCCAGGAGGCTAACATAACCATCAAGAGACTGAGCTCTAAGAACGGATATGAGGTCATGAATGTGAACAGGGACGTATACCAGGAGAGTCCGATCCCCCCATTCAGCCGAGATGCCGTCCACCATGGGGAACTGACATTGATGCGGGTAGGGCAGAGAATGGTCTGTATAGCAAAGGCTTTTTTAGGAGCCGGCAGAGCCCGCCGGTAGCTGAGGGTTCAAATGCAAATAAGAAGGGTGGGAGGAAGCCTCGCAGAAGAAGAAAAAAGAAGGAGCTCAATATAGGATTTATAAACATGCAGAGTGGCAGAAATAGAATGAAGTGGAAAGAGACTGCGGAATTTGTAGTGTATGGATTGGCAGAGATGCATCTTAAAGACCGACAACCAGTTCGCGCTTTCCACTTTTCTCCCGCTTCCTCCTCTCCCCCTTCTACCCTGTCCACCGTTGCCTGTTTCCTCCTCCCCCATGGTGAGGAGGATCTTCTGCCTTGCAGAATCTTGAGCCTGGTCGTCGGCCTTTAAGATATGGAGGAAACACCCCACTTGGCAGGTTATTTTTGGGTGGGATGCAATCGATGTGAAGGGGAACGGAAAGGAGGCGGATTGGGAGTGCTAGTGAAAGGGTGAGGGAAAGCTGCAGAGAAGATATGTGGTTAAAAGATAATATCGGAGGTTTAGACACGCTCATAGGATTTGTATATCTGAAAACAGGAACTAATTAAAGAGAGGAAAATGTGCAGCACTTGACGCATATTTCCATAGATATTGGAGAAATTGGCACAAATCGGGAAATAATTATCTTAGAAGACTTCGACGGATATACAGATTCCACAGGGAGGATGCTACGAGAATTCTGCGATGCTCTTAATCTAATGCTTGTTAACGCCCAAGTAAAATGTGATGGAAGAAAACTTGGGAGAGAAATAATTCGCACTTAACAATAGATTACCGTTTAATGCCTAGAAAATTGTATAACAGATTAAGACGCATGTAAATAGTTGAGGAAGGCATGAAAAGCTTACGAAGTGGTCATAAGTGACTTAAAATGAAGTTTGGTACAGCAGAACCAGAAACACAAATTCTTGATTGGGAAAGTATATCGAGCCTAAACGATGCCCAACTACAAAAAGTGTCAGGACGAATTGAGACTACAGTATCCAGACAAGTGGAGAGAGAATGGACATAGGACGATTTAGTAAACACTTTTAAAAGACAGTTAGAGAAGTTCAAATTCAAAAAAGAAAAGAAGGACAAAAAAAAACACCAAAAAGCTGGTGGGACAGTGAAGTTAAGGCAGCCATAGCAGGGCGACAAGAGGCCTCGAGGAAACACAGGTGGGCGAAGAAAAGGGGGGACACACCCACTGAAGTAACATCAAAATAAAATACATTCCAGGAAAGACAAAAAGAGGCATCTGCTCTATTCCAGGCCAAGATTGGTAGAGCTGGAGTGCAGTGGACGATGGAGGTAAATCAAAATGATAGGAATGCAGCACAAGGGTTCTGGAAGCACATCAATGCACAGGGGAGAAAAACGGAAGGGTTCCATTGTTCACTGACCGCACAAGAGGGGATAAGTGTAGAGGGCGAGGAGGCAAGGGGATTTATTAGACGAACCATCGAGCAACATTCGCAGAACTTGAACCGAACGAGATTGGACAGAACAGAAACAGCAACACAGCACAAGACGAACACTAACGAAACAACTGAGACGACCACGAGGGAATGGGACAGAGCAGAAAGTACCTTCTGCAACGGCAACAGGTCCAGATGGCATAGGAATGAGTCTAGTCAAGACACTAGGAACAAAAAGCAAATGAAGTCACGACAGGCAACTGATCAAATAATAATGGGGGGAGAGGTACCCAATGATCGGAAACTAAGCAGAATAAGATTACTACCATATAAAGGCGAGGGAAATAAGGATAGCATAACATCATACCGCCCAATAACAGTAACTTCGGTCCTGTACAGACTAGCGATGCAGGTAGTAAAAAGAAGAACGAGCCGAAACCATTTTAGGTGAGCTGCAGAACGGGTTTTGAACAGGTAGAAGATTAGATGACAACTTATTCATCATCGCTCTATGTATAGAGCTGGCACGGATGAGTAAAAACCATTATGGATATCATTTCTAGACATTAAAGGGGAGTATGACAATGTGAGTCAGGAAAAACTCAGGGTACAGCTGAGAGGGTATGATTTAGATGCACATTTGGTTAGGCATTTACAACAGGCATACACAAATAATAAGGTACTGATAACATGGGAAGCAGAAATAACAGAACCGGCAGAAATAAAAAGAGGACTAAGGCAGGGTTGTCCCCTATCATCTCTACTTTTTACGATATGCCTGAGAAGAATGCAAAAGAAATGAGAAGAGCACAATCTAGGTTTTGATGTGTCATATAAGGACAGAGGGGAAAAAGTAAACCAAGTTATACCAGGAATGTTCTATGCAGACATTGTATCGTTAGCAGATAGTGGGGATACGTTACAGGAGCTAATTAAGATCTGTGGAGAGGAAGGAGATTCTCTGGGCCTGAAATTCAGTAGCGACAAGTCAGGAATAATGGTTTATAATGATGAGAAGGGGATCCGCTGAAAATTCAAGACTTTTTAATAGAATACATAGAGAAGTATAAATACTTATGAGTACGGCTGAATGAGGGAAAACAGTTCTTAGAACAGCAAGAAAATATGCTAAAGAAAGGAAAAAGGAATGCAGCAATTATGAGGCATAGGGCACTATGGAATTACAATAGATATGAAGTTTAGGGGAATATGAAAAGGAGTCATGGTGCTGGGGTTGTCTTTTGGCAATGCCATATTGTGCATGAAACCTGAGGTCCAGTCCAGCTTAGAGACCCAGCAGAGGAGCGTGGGCAGACTGGCACTGGGCGCGCATGGGAATACACCAAATGAAGGAGTGCAGGGAGACACGGGCTGGACATCTTTCGAGGCTAGAGAAGCAATCAGTAAGTTTAAATAAAATTTGAACAAAGACTCGACACAACTGAGGATACACGATGGGCGAGAAAGGTATATAAGCATCTGTACATGAAACGTTTGACCACTAAATGGAGAAACCGAAACCGAAAACTGAAATTCAAATACCAACAGTCAAGTCCTGGTGCAGAGCAGACTACCTCTGTGAAAAAGGAAGTAAAAGGAGTTGAGAGAAAGATGTGGTAGGAAAGAATGCAGGGAAAATCAGCTTTAACTATGTATAGGGGACGAAAACAGAAGATAAGGGAAGAATATTGGAATGACAATTCACGGGGGAGCTCACTGTTATTCGAGGCTAGAACGGAAGTATTGAGGACTAGGACATAGAGGACAAAGTAGTGAAGAAATGGATACGCGCTGTGCCGTATGCCAAGGAGAAGACGAGAGAATAGAACATGTGGTGTTGAGGTGCACAGGGCTTGCTCCCACCTTTCCGAAAGAGGCGACAAATTTCCAGACGAGAATGGAAGAATGGATGATCAGTGAATTTTAATAACAAAGAGGAGATTGGGAGACTGGGGGAAATTATCAAGGGAGAATTGAATGACGTACAACTAACAAACACAGCTGGGGAGAGGTGGGACAGAGGAAAATTGGCACTCTTTCCTGCATCTATTCGGCCCAAAGTCTCCACCATGTCTCCCAGTGGGCCCGGAGCTGGGGTAACGTCGACTAGGTTTGACCAGAAGAAAATTGGCGACTCCCTCACCGGGGGTGATGTTTTTAGCTTTTTTGCTCAATCGCCCAAAGGTCATCCTGGTGCTATTTAACACCACCTGGTGATAGTTACGAAATTGCAGAGGGTAAGCAAATTGGAGAAATAAAAAAAATTATACTTTTGGTTCTTAATTTCTAGGCTAGGTGGCACAAGCTACCGCCCTTTATAAAGGGTACAGTTGTTAGCATCAATCCATCCATCCATCCGAACCCGTCCCAGTCCCGGTATCGATGCATTGAAACAATGAAGAAGCCTACAGACCTTGTAAACATTAATGGGCACACTTGGAAGTGTTTGGCACATGTTTACACATTAATGAGTAGCTCGGATATGCTAAAACAGCGCTTAAACTGGAAAAACACTTTCCTTAGAGGCAAGGACAGTCGAGGAAATTCGGGGGTTCAAGAAACCCATGCGGGGACTCTGAGAAATGCCTGGCTTCCTAGGAACACAGTTTGAGAATGTATGCCATAAGAAAACAAACGCATACTAGCTGCTGCTAAAACAAAAACAAAAAAATTTCTCATTGAAAAGTTTTTGAAAAATCACTGCTAAGTTCTGAATTGGCTAACGTCAAGTTCTGAAACCTTGGTATCTTATGTCAACTGCTAGCGCAACATATTTCGGAAAAGTCTGAGCTCTCGGCAACGAGTAGTTTATTTCTGAGGTAAGAAAATCACAGAAAGGCTAAGTGACCAGGATTGCTGTCTAGTGCAGGTGTGCTCAAACTTCCTGAATTTGAAAAGCACCCATCTGTTCCAAGTGACAGTTGAAAACCCCTCCTCTCCCCTGGCACTGTGGCAATGCAGTAGTGTTGTAATAGCATTGTAGCAAAGTGTGCAACACACTTGGTTAGAAATATTGAACACCCTAGAAAATATTTGATTCATACTTCTGCACAGCACTCACCTATGCCGAAATGGTGCTCAAACTGAGAAAACTTTTTTATTTTATTTTCCTTCCAGATCACCCCAGGGAAGGTAGTGCAGAAGGTATAAAAGAGTCACAGTAGTTAAATTTTGAAACAAAAACAGAAAAATAAACCTGAAATGATACTGAAAAGTTATACAATGTCAACTTAAGATCAAACAAAAGGAGAAATAAAAGAGTGTAAAACACGTCCCTCTGATGTGAATGTGACTCAGCATAGCTTTGCTAAATGTCTCTTTGAAGTGGATTAGTTGAAGAAACAATGTACAACTTTACATAAGAATCACTGAGGTAATTTTGCTGCTCGAGAAGAACTTGAGGGTGCTTTGAAAAGCCCCCGACTCCTTAGGAACCCAGATTGAGAAGCCATGGCATCTGATAAACTGCCAGGTTCATGTTATACGAGGATTATTAAGAAGAATTATGCAATTCCTAAACCACAAGGGCGAACCACACACTTCGCCTGCCATGCACACGCAATTGTGCAAGATGCTTGCGTGCCTTCGCTCACACACGTAACAAAATAAAGCGCAAATGCACAGCAAATGTGCAAAAATAAATATTTGTAAGATAAAAAAAATATTGCACATGTTCCTCAACACAGATTTTGCCACTGCGCGACAATGTCACCGAACCTGGGACCAGAATGGCACGACTGTTTATTGCAACGCAATGTGCGGCAGACTCAATTTGCAAGTTTCGGCTTGTTTAATGAACACCGAGATCAGGTCATGTGCGTCATAAAGCATGTGCGTCATAAAGGCGGGTTTGAAACATTTGCATTGGAGTGCAACTGAATGCGTTGCAACTGCAGTAGGCTGGTCTTCGGTGCCGTTAACTTTTTTGGGCGAAGTTGCCAGGACGCTGCCTAAGAGTCACCAGTTTTAGCGAAAAGTCGCTAATTGATGGTGATGATTTTTTTTCAAAACAGGCCGTCCTATTCCCAAGGTGCTTGCCAAAACCTCGAGTGATTTAAGGATTCAAGGCATTGGCGAAATCCTGGTCCAGGAACAAAACAGCAAAACAGTGGAAGACTGCATTGATGTGATATCCCTTTTGTACTTCGTCCTCAGTGGTGTTATCGAATAAAGCTGCTCGCTTCAAAACATTTTTTTTTTGGGGGGGGGGGGGGGGGGGTCACAAATTGTTTTTTTAAACCCTGAAAAAGGGAGTGGTTCTAAAGTTGTCTGGGGTTTGATAATGTCTCCATCTTTGCGTCAACCAACGCTACCTCGCACCTTCACCCTCAACAGGATAAATAACACTTAAGACTGCTTACGTGTAGGAATGCTTTCGCATTCCTACACGCAGCGCATTTTTACAAGCAGCGCGCCGCGTCTTCCTATCGCACACGGCGCTGCAGCGGTGACCTCATACTCCCCCACTGCGCAGGCACGGCGAACCTTCCCAGTTTCACGACGGCCTTCTTGACGAAACATTGCATTGTTGTGCTTTTCTTTGCGTTTTATTTCTGAAGCGCAGCCACTTTGACGTTAAGCACACCCGCCGGCTTCCGTGACGAGGCATCTGCATTGCTGCGCTTTGCTTTGTGTTTTATTTCCGAGGCGCGTCTGCTTTGACCTTGAGCAGCCACGCTGGCTTCTGTGACAAAGCATCTGATATGAAGCGTCATAGCCAATTCAGGTGCCGTTTTTTGCGGTTACAGATGCTGCCGGCTCCGCTCAATGATAAACAGTTAATGCTCTCGCATTAAAAATGAGTGACATCCAGAACTGTCCCCTGGAAGCCGCCGGACAGCTATCCCACTGACCTATTTTCCTCTAATTTTTTTAAGACAAGGATTTTCTTGTTTTTTAGCCTTCCTAGCAACTACCCGTCTATGTAGCTTTAGGGCTTTGGTAACAAAAAGTTACCCAAGTGTAAAAAAAAAAAAAAGTTTCGTAAAGGTTGTTAAGACTCCAAAAAGATGGAATTGTCCTTAGGAGGACAAAAAACACGCTAAATTTAGCAACTTTCTGGCTAAGTTAACAGCAAAGCTGGTCATACACGGATGCAAATGAGTGAGCCAGCCTTAGCACTGATATATGCCGAGCTAACGATTCCAACAGTGAGACCATAGTGTCTCCGCAGGAGGGTTGAAAATTGGCCGCTCCTTGGGGTACTCACCGGAGCCAAGGTACTTGAGGACAGACATGGTCCGGAACACTTCGCGGCACACATACTCCGCATCGCTCGAATGAACCGTGTAGTAGTCCTGCAAACATGCCTTCTTTACCATAGCCATTGAGTGGGAAGCAAGATAATCAATGCAGTGAAACCATCTATTGTAATAACAGCCATCCCACTGCCTCAAAGCGAGTGTTAGAAGGATCAACCGATTACCAGTAGATTACGAAAAGAAAGAGGATATATGTGCTGGAGCCATAAAATTAGTACTAGTTGGAAGATTTGTGCAGCTAGCCTTAGTCTGGACACGGCTTCCGATTAGGTTTTCGGATACTCACGTTCCTGTCGAAAAACCGGAATGTCGTCGCAGGCTTCTGAAATGATAAACACGCCAACACGACGCTTTCTTAATGCTGGTAAATTGAGAATGTGTTTATTTTATTTTTAGGCTTAGAGTGATAAAGAAACCTACAAATAGTAAAAGAATTTGTAGTTGGGCAAGATTTGAAAAGTGCCAAAAATCCTTATCCGATAAAAGGATTTTTATCCTCGAAGATTTCTCTTTTTGTTTTGTACCTCCCCAAAATTTCTGGATATAAATTTCAAGTTTGAAGAAAATTACATTTGCTGGCAATTGGAGCCAAGACCTAGAGAAGGTGCGCTTTCCCTCACGCGTTCGAAACTGGTGAAGAGAAGGGTGGCAACCATCTTGATGCTGGCAGTGCCAGACAAATCGTGCAAACACGTTGCTGGGTCAAGCGTCTACAAGAAAGACCTGCAAAGGCGGGTTGTCCAGAAAGCAATCTTGTGGAAATTGCTGAAAGCCTCATGTCAAAGTTGAAAAAAAAAAAAAGAAAAAGGGAATCAGAAGGCATCCCCCCCCCAAAAAAACAACAGAAAGTGGCAGTTCTGCCGTACATTCACAGCGTGTCCCACAATCTTAGAAAGATTGTCAGTTGTTTTGGGGTTCCTGTCATGTTCACAGTACCGTCAAAATTATTCAAATTATGCCCAAGAGTGAATAAGGAAGCACACAAGGGGAAAGCATATACAAAAGGTGTGTAAACAAATATGTAGATTGCGAAATATCGGTGGTTTACGAGATGCCAACAATGTGCGGGAGAGCGTATATTGGGCAGACGGGGAGATGCGTAAACGGGAGGGCCAGGGAGAATGACCTTTCTGTAAGGCCGTCACTTTCGGGAAACTTGACCGTTCACTGTGACAGGTGTCCATGTTCTCTGTACTCAATGGAACTCAAATTTCGGGAAGGTACAAAAAACAAACAAAAAGAGGAATCTTCTAGGCTTTTAAAATCGCGGTGAAGGGTATGAACAATGCATCAGCACATTGTGAATCCTTCTACAAGATAAGGAATTTGAATTCATCTCGCGAGAAGCTTGATTTGATTGAATGAATGGTTCACTTGGGAGTACATATATGTTTGTCTTTTCCGTATAAAAATTCAGTTCACAGCAGCACATTGTTTCATCCTGTTCTTTCTGATGTTCTTGTTTTTGGCGCTTTTCAAATCCAATACGAATAGTACTGGATTTGCACGAATGCATGAAAAAGACAACAAAATCTTTTAGCGACGAGAACCCCACTCGGTGTTAAGGGTTGCAACCAGTTTTGCAGCTTCTAGATTTATGCCGTTTCTGAAAAGTGAAAATATCTTGCCTCTGGAAGGGACCTGAGGAAGCCCAGGAACCCGGAATCCCGCTCCACTTCTGCATGCATCCAGAAAACAATTACACTCGACGGTTGAAAAATAGTAATCAAAGAGGATACAGTGCAACCCACTTACAACGATACCACATATAACGATGTACCGCTTATAACGATCAGTTCCTAGAGTTTCTAGACTGGAAATGATCAGTTTCTAGTCCAGATACAACGATAATCGGTTATAACGATTTAAATTTTGGGTTTTCTCATTATCGTTATAAGTGGGTTGCACTGTACAAGCAAGAGATACCTGAGGAAATAGCTTCACAGATTAAGATAACACCAAGAGGAAAGAAATGCTAATCGTACACACCGTTAAAAATGAAAAGCTCCGAGCGGCTTCAACTTGCTCGTACTTAAGATCGAAGAAAGAATAAAGATAAGGCGGGAAAATTGAGGAAAGGGAAAGTAACTAAGAAGAGTGGAAGGAGGGATGAAGACAAAGTGGAGAGCAAGTTGTCTGCTTCTTGCGCAGGAGTTGCGGTGACGTCAGAATGACGCCGAGCTCCGATTGGCTTTGACTGAAAGCATAGTGGGTAGACCTCAGTGCTAGATGCCTCAAGGTCTACCCACTATTTTTCTTTTTCAATCAGCCAATAAGAGTTTGGCGTTCTGACATCATTGCAACCCCTGTGCAAGGAGCAGACGAACTTGCGCTCCGCATAAGATAAAATGCAAAGTCAGGTCAACGGAGTCATCTCCGATTTGAGAAATTCAACTTCAGTCATCGTTAGAAACAGGGAGGAAAAAGTTGTTTGCGCTGTTCATGGCAAATGACTCTATAATCTCCCAAACATACCTCTTCTTATGTTGTCGAAGCAGCGCCATATTTTTTTTGCCAACTGGATCTAATCTCTAATCAAATCAGTGTGAATGGCCAGTTTCTGTGCACAGCCAAATTTCCGAAAGAAAGCACGACCACCAAGGTTTCCAAGTTGGACAATACAGACACCCCCCGTTCACTCCGAGCCGAGCGAGTACGCAAAAAAGAAATAAAAACTCTCCATCACTCGTGCAAGTTTCTATTGACAGGACTTATCTGCAAGTACCCTCCCTCGCGCCATTTCTATAGTCCTTGGCTCAAACGAAGTAAACACACCTCAGTGAACCATGCACCAGCCTTTGGCGGCTCCAGATTTGATCACACCAGTGGTAGTAACGAACAAATAATAGTATATGCCTATGAAACGAATTTCCTACCAAACACCAGTGTCCACGAAACGAGTGTCCATAAAACGTCGTCCACGAAACGCGTTTCAACAAAACGATACATATATGAAAGCTGTTTTTATGACGCCCATCTGCTGCTCCCGACAGAGTTAAAAAGAAGCGAAAAGCAAGGAGAAATATGGAGGGCCGTTCCTGCCACACAGCAACCCACAGCTCTTTTGCTGTTTTCCCCGAGGCTGTGGTTAGGGTTCCCTTCAGAGGGAATGATAGTCACCACTAGAGTTCCGTCCAGACTGAACCAATAGTCACCACTAGAGTTTTGTCTATTGTCCTGCGACATTTCGTCGTACAGCATATTTGTTCTTTACAATATCGTCAAATGTTTGGTCAAAACAAAAACAAATAAAAGTATGCCCGTTATCCTCCGGGCTGAAGTCTGGGTCCGCTGCATGTGAAGCAGCCACGTTACCCCAGAGCTACGCCACAGCTTTGGCAATCCGTCTTGACAAATAGTTTTATATACGGGATATTTTTTTTATTAAGTGCGTAATTAAATCTTAAAGCTGCCGAAAGCTAGCACGTGATTCCCTGGCTTGTGTTTACCCAATCCCCCCCCCCCTCTACAAGGCTTGCTCTTGTTTCGTCTAGATGGAACACTACTGGGCCTGCTATCGTTGTCTGGACAGAACTCTGCTGCGTCTGGTGTCATTTCGTCTGGACGTAACTCTACTGGGCCTGGTATTGCTCCATCTGTACGGAACCACTGATCTCTATTGTAGTAGGCTGGATCGCAGATCGGGAGCCCGTCGATGGCATCACTGGCGGGTAATACACGTAAGTCTATGGGAGCAACACACAAAAGTAGAAATACTGAAGCTTGTACGCGGTGCTCAAAGGCGAGTATCTTATGATGTGCTGCGATCATTATATCGGGTGTTTGGAGATTGAATCAGTATTTGTCAAGCGTTTGAACGCCAATTAAAAAATCAATTGTGCCAAAGCATTCACGGCTAAGCTGAAAAGCTTGCTCCCCTAGTGGAGTAAACAAAGGAACTTGCCATAAGTAAGACCTTCTTTGGGGAAGCCCAGAAGCTGATGAATTTTGAAAAAGTTTCAACTTGACAGCGACGTTCCGGGAATGAGCTAATTCTGCATAGGAAAGACTTTAAGCTTGTTGTCTGCTAAACCCAACTCATCGAAACCGCCACTGACTCTGCGGTAACTCTTGTCTAGCTCATTGAGCCTCAGTACATTTTTCACCTAGCGGGGTCGCTCTTGACCACAAAACATGCATTTATAGACCGACACGCGGGCTTGACGTCACGGAGCTGCGGCGGTGCTGCGATTCGCGCCGGAGCCGGGGGGTGTGGGCAAAAGCACGCACGTTTCGCATGGGCGTCATAGCACTTCAGCATGCCGCGAAGCTGTGTTGCCGTTAATTGCACCGAAATGTACAAGAAAAGCAGCGGAGTGAGTTTCCACAAGTTCCCGGCAGACTCTGAAAGGCATAGAAGGTGGATAATATCCGTGGATCGAAAAGAATGGTCGCCTCGCGCAAACGACCATTTGTGCGGCAAACACTTTCTTGAACGCAAGTGCGGCTTCCATTTCAATCTCCGTCCCGAGGCTTGCTTAAGTGCAGGAAAACCGTTGTCTGATCGAGACCACCCGGATTTTGTTCCCACGGTGTTCGCGCACAAAGCATCGGCCAAGCGCTCGTCGGAGGTTCGCTATGCCCGTGCTACCCAGCAGCAAGGGGATCGGCGACAGAACAGCAGTGTTGTAGGCGTTACCGAAAAAAAGTAACGAAGTACGTTACCCGTTACTCGCAAATAAAAGGTATGCGTTACTGAGATACGTTACCTAAAAATAAAAGGAATGCGTTACCGCTGTCGATAAAAAGGAACGCACGTTACTTCTGCGTTACTTTTTTAAATTATGATTTAACACATTTTACGGTTTTGACGATACAGGTCATATATCAAGAAACATTATGTTCATGCAGAAACTGAACACAATTACTTTATCTCTTTTTACGGCTTCACCTAAATACTCACGAGAAAAAACGCAAAGAAAAACATGGCTTGACGCCTAAAACGCGGAAAAAATTGAAGTGTAATTTCTTTAAGACTTGGGAAGTAGTAACGAGTAACGTAACTATGTTACTTGAAATAGTAACGTAAGTATGTTACCCGTTACTGTGTCGAAAACGTAACGAGTAGGTTACTACGTTACTGAAAAAAGTAACGCGTTACCAACAACGCCGTTACTTGTTACGTGTTACCGCCAAGACTGCAGAACGGACAAAGCGTTACTGCTTGTCATGCCTTGTGGTCATGAGGGTAGGAAAAATATCATACCTTGACTTGAAGACGCTGTGTATTTAATCAATTAATGAATACACACACTTCCGCAGACCCACAGTCTGCTGATCCCGCCGGCAGTGCGGAAACCGACTCGAATTAATCGTAGGCCTCGAGAGACTTGTACGCCTGCACCGTGTCGGTCGTGAACTGGCTTGGCGAAAAAACTAAATAAACGACGACGTGAGCCGTCTTCTTCGGTGACAGCAACTTTACGTCGGAAGTCCAGCAGGCCTTGTTTACGGCGTACGGATCCTCGTATGCAATGCCGTCCACGCACAGTTTGTTTCGATACCGCTGCCGTTCAGGCTCGGGCAGCGAGCTCAAATAGTCGGGCATAGCATACGACATGCGTTGTCAGGAAATACGACGCACAAATAAAGATACAAGCGTCCCTACAACGTCAACAACGAGCGCACGCCATAGAACGCAATGGCGAAAACAAAGAGAGCCGGGCTGCTTTTGCCCACATAGCTACCGCACATGCGCGGCCTTCCGGCAGTGTTGGTAAACAGAGTCGCTCCGCGTGTCGGTCTATAAGAACTGTGAGGGCTGTCAGTTGTAATGTTTGTACACAAGCTATTTGACAGTCTTCCCGAAAAGCAGCCGAAAAGTTTCAATACCGACAACAGCTTAGAATCGGGGAAACAGCACTTTTCTCGTTTTTCCCATAGAGTCAATGCGATAGCTGGTGTCAAGTGAAGGCTGCCAGTGGTGCCCCTCGACGCCAGCAAAATAAGCCTCGATTCGCGATCCAGCCTACTACAATAGAGATCAGTGGACGAAACTCTAGCACGATGGAAGTAACGTTTAGGTGATGACTCCCTGTCCGACGCGGCGACCCCATTATGGTCGGCGCACCAAGCGCTTCACTCGCACAAGGATAAATGGCGCTGGGATCCCTCCCAAACCAAACGCTCCGCTTGTTTCTCCCAGAAATGGTCTCGCATTCCCTCGCTCACCGCTTCTTGTTGTACCTCACCGACGCCATGCCGCCATTAAGTCGCCAGAGTCCGTAAATCTATGTTTCTTTGCTTTTTCATTTTTTTCGGGTTAAGGCTCACCTTCGTGCACGATGGTGGCACCTGTGATCAACACAGCACCAAAGCAAAACACGAAGCCAGCCATTGACCGCACACCACCACCACACCACCACACTACCACACCGCGAAAAAGGCGAGCACACTGCACCGCCGACACCATGGCCGCCAAGGAGGATGGATGGATGGATGGATGGATGGATGAATACGGCTGAGCCCTTTGGATCGGGCGGTAGCTTACGCCACCTAGCCATTTTGTCTTACCCTTTAAGCTTAGAATATTTAAATGTGAAAACTATATTCACTCCGTACTGAAAAGAAAGTGAGGCTATAAATCCCCCTTGCCATCAGTTAATAAGAAAATGCCTAGTTTTCTCTCGCTTTCTGCCACCATTCACTTAATCTTTGCTTGGTAATCTCTACTGTCTTGAAATCCACTTTTCCTTCGCTGTCTCTAAAACCCAATGACCTTATTAAATCTATGTTGTCTTCGGTATGCATAGGGTGAAGCCCTTTACAGTAGAGTATCAAGTGCGCAGCCGTCTCGTCCTCCTCTCCACAAGCAGCGCACACTGTGTCCATTTCCTGGTACTTCGCTCTGTATGTTCTGGTTCGCAAAACACCTGTCCTTGCCTCAAACAACAATGAGCTTCCCCTAGAATTATCATAAATGCTTTCTTTGGCAATAACTGTTTTGTTTAATCTATAGCCTTCCAGAGCCTTCTTTGTCTGCATTCCCTCTAGCCACCGATCTCTTTCTGTGGCCTTAACTTTCTTCTTAACTGAGACCTGCTCTTCCGTAACCCCACTATAGCCTAAAAACTTTCCTCTTAATTTCCTAGTGCGCTGTCTCCATTTTGTGTCTATACTCCTCATGTATAAATAGCTGAAAACTTTCGTGCCCATTGCTCCCCACCCATTTGCCTCAACCGATCCTCAAATTCTATCTTGCTCACAGCTTCCCTGCCCTCAAATGACGCCCATCCCATGTCTCCTTGTACTCCCTGGTTTGGTGTTTTGCAATGTGCCCCCAAAGCCAGCCTACCTACTCCACGCTGTTTTATTTCTAGTCTTGCATGCACTTCAGATTTCATGCATAGCACTGCGTTTCTAAAAGTCAAGCCAGGCACCATGACCCCTTTCCAAATCCCTCTCACCACCTCATAGTTGTAATTCCAAAGTGCTTTATTTTTCATTACAGCCGCATTTCTGTTGCCCTTACCTATTATATACTTTTCATGCTCACTGAGATATTCTGCACCATCACATATCCATACTCCTAGATACTTGTATTTACTAGCTCTCTCAACTGTAATATTCTGTATCTTCAGTCTCTCAACATCATCATTGTTAAAAATCATGACTGCTGATTTTTCACTACTGAATTCTAAACCTAATTCCTCTCCTTCCCTACCACAGATGCCCATTAATTCCTGCAAATCTATCCTGTTGTTAGCCATTAGTACGATATCATCCGCATATATCAGTCCCGGTAAGGATTGCTGAATTGTTTGGCCTAGCTTACTGTACGAAAGGTCAAATCCAAGCCCACTCTTCTCTAGTCTATCCTCCAATCCTCTCAGATACAACATAAACAGCAAAGGCGATAACGGGCACCCCTGCCTAAGGTCTCGTCCTATCTATTTTCCCCGTTGCCTTTCCTTCCCATGACCTCATACCGCAGGAGGGACCTCATGGATGGATGAAGGATGGATGAATACGGCTGAGCCCTTTGGATCGGGCGGTAGCTTACGCCACCTAGCCATTTTGTCTTACCCTTTAAGCTTAGAATATTTAAATGTGAAAACTATATTCACTCTGTACTGAAAAGAAAGTGAGGCTATAAATCCCCCTTGCCATCAGTTAATAAGAAAATGCCTAGTTTTCTCTCGCTTTCTGCCACCATTCACTTAATCTTTGCTTGGTAATCTCTACTGTCTTGAAATCCACTTTTCCTTCGCTGTCTCTAAAACCCAATGACCTTATTAAATCTATGTTGTCTTCGGTATGCATAGGGTGAAGCCCTTTACAGTACCTCATACCGCAGCGCCCTCCGCGGCGGCGCGGAGCTAACTGAGCTCCTGGTTCGAGGCTAGCTCCAAACACGATCTGGTCGCTCGCTCTCCGCGGGAAGAGTAACCAGAGTCATCACCTAAATGTGTTTCTTCCACCTTGAACTCTAGACACTCCGTTTCCCCAAAGCCTTGAGAAGGCAAGACATGCCGAATGGAACCAACACGACGAAGCCCTCACCCCGCGCCTAAGCCCACAGGCAGTCGGCGTCTGAACCAATTACCTCCTATATCCACGTTTGGCACCAACTCTGCCATGGTCACCTGCACGTACGAGGTCCCGAACTCTCGAACGTTGACAACTAACACGACAAACACGCGTGGTAAAAATAAATCAGACACAGCACTGCGAAAGCTCGCTACTTCACGCGCCTCTTCGTTTTCAAAGGAAATGAAAACAATAGAATAAAGAAAGCGCGCCAACTTTAGTTGCCAGCCAGTTGAGCGTTCTCGCTATACTCACGTAGTGCTTCACTGACTTCATTACTCACTACTTATTTCCGCAAAATATTCCTTAAAATTTGTCTCCATTAAATAGTATTTGTGGTATTTTTAATATTATAGTTTTACTTTAAAGGTATTGTTTATAGAATTTGTAAGTCAGAACAACCTTGACAGGGGGTGAGTGAGGCAACCCTGAAAACCAGATGATTGCGATTAGCAGCGATCGCGTTGTTTACGTCGGACGTGTGTGTTCCGTGTGTTCGCGAGGACGTGCGATACGGATGCTCCGATCGTAGATGATCATGGGCGACGCGAAGCCGTACCCGGCGCAGGGAGACTACGACAGCTGCGAGAGCTTGAGCAGCGGTTCCCTGGAGTCGCCGTTCACGGAGGAGATCGACCACAGGGAGATCGAGCTGTTCGAGGTGCGTACTGCCCGCGGCTAAAAACAACCTGTTCAAGTCGCCGCGAGCGAGTAGACGGCCGTTGGCCCGGCGTTCCTTTGAACGGACTTGGTCGCAGGTGGTCGGCAAGGGTACCTTCGGCCTGGTGCGGAAGGGCCGATGGAGGGGCCAGGACGTGGCGGTCAAGTCCATCGAGTCGGACCACGAGAAGAGGGCCTTCCTGGTCGAGGTACGGCACCCCCGCTGGGGTGGCGCGCATCTGGTCGCGCCGCTTTCAACCGCGCGCATCGCCGTGTCGCCGTCCAAAACAGACCCTCCTGCGGGCTCCCTTCGCCGCACAACTTATACTGAGCTGGTCACTTAGCAAAACTTCGGCTGCCAGTGCGTTCCAGTTCTTCGTACCATATCCGACATCGGGCACGTAGCCGAGAAAGGGGGGGGGCCGGCCGGGGGACCCGGCCCCCCCCCCCCCCCCTCCCTGAAATCTTCTATTTTGCTGGGGCCTCCGCTCCCCCCTCTCCCTCATAAAGCATTTTGTCACGGGCGCCCCCCCCTCCCCCTTTCCCCCCTCCCCCCGAACCAAAATCCTGGCTATGTACCTGTCGGACTTACGATGCCTTGTGTAACATTGCTTGTCAAATGTGGCGGGTGTTAAATGGTGGGCAGATGCTTCTAGTTACTGCAGAGTCCTTGTATGATGTACGCCTACTTCAGTTCTTAACCGTAAAATACCGCGGGCTTCCATCTCTAGCTGAAACACTTATCTACTCACCGACTACTTCCGTTTGCACCAGCGTAGGTTCTCAGGGAACAGTGCACTCGATGCCGAGCTGCCAATGCCATCGGAGCCTGATGTTGGTTGTCGTTGATTTGAAAGTCAGAAAGAACATTCCTTTAGGGTTTGCCTGTTTTTTAACAAGGGCATTGGCATAAATCCCAAGGGCGTCAGGGGGTCCTCCCCCCCCCCCCCCCCCCTTTCCTACGTTTGGTGAGGGGGGGACACCATGTGCAGTTGCCTCCCCGTCAATTTCGGCGGTGCTCACGCGGGAGCAGACAGGGGACACTTTATTTTTCATTATTTTACCTGGTTGCATCTACATAAAAAAAAAAACTGCCCCCCCCCAAAAAAAAAAAAAAAAAAATTGACAACTAGGACACTCCTTCCCCTTGGTCAATATCGAAGGATTGAAACAGCAGCGCAACACGAACACAGGTAAAGCAGGGAGGGACTCGAGCCTATCCTTTTCTCCGAAGAATGGTAGACAAAGTTTGTTTGTTTTCTTGTGAATTGTATGTTTCCTACGTAATATGCTTTGATCATACCTAATTCATTTGGCAATTTCATGTTGTGTTAACCATGTCGGGTTAACCTGAGGCTGGGGTAGAGAGGAAACATCAAAACATATATTTTGATATTTCCTCTCTATCCCAGTCTCCGATTAATCCAACATGGTTAATATTCACCAGCTCGCCTGCACCCTTACGATATTTTCTCTCTCATTATGTGTGTTTGCATTTGCTTCTGATGCTAATTTTGTTGTATGTTTGTTTTTTGGTACTCCTTCATGTAATACATTTTATTTGAATTCCTCTTGTCATACATAAAACCAAAACTGAACACTAAACATGTGCACTATTGTCCAGTAGCATCGCCTCAAGTAAGAGGGGGAGGAGGGAGGGGGGGTGCTTCAGCCCTCTCTGAAATCCAGTCGACCCTATAATATACACATGCATTTGGATCCCCAAGTCATGGACATCCTAGCCACCTCAGCTTTCCCCGAAAAAAATACTTGGCTATGCCACTGCTACTCTTCACTTACCGTAGAGAGCTTTCATTGTAGGTTTATTATCAGTCATCAGTGTGAGCCTCTTCCTGTCCAGGTTACCTCTCATAACCGCTCTAGCATCTTTGGAAGAATCAAGCTGGGACAAGGCAAATAAAGAAAGGATGATATTTCGTCGGTCCAAGCAGGTTCAGGCTGTTTGTAGCGTAGCCTTGTGAGCCTCAGCGTTTGTATGGTCGTATACCTCGTCTACATCAGAAACTTCCAGTTAAGGGGGAAAGACTTCCACTTGGGAGCATCCTCCAATCAGTGACAGAATGCAGAAGCTCAACCTCCAGCACACGCTCTCTCCCTTCCACTGGGCTCTGGTTGCGCGTGTGATGTGATGTTATTAAAGGCGAAGAATTCTTAACTTGCCACTTACAATGGGGAGTTATTCACACGACGTTCATCTGCCATTTTGTTGGACAATGCCAGCCTGATGAGACTGACAAGCTTCTGCACACTAGTATGCATTTGATGGTGTCGTGTCAGTCCTTGGAATGCTCGTAACAACAACCGTTTGTAACGCCAGTTCGTAACAATGAAATGGTGGACGAAAGTATGTCGGCGAATACCCGCTATAGTGAGCCGAATGGGTAGTGAAAGAACTCCGACAAAGTAGACAGATTCATCTTCAGTTATTCAAACTTATTTCTCTTTACTTCTCTTCAGAAACTACACCTTTCGCATGTGTGCATCATATACGAACGTCTTTAAAATGTGCATAACACAAAAAAGAAATCTCTCCATTTGCGCCTCGCGCTGCGCATCACAAAGGCAGCAACATCGCGCCCTTGCGCGGAGGTACACTGACGTCAACCTCCGCGAGGGATGGGTGGGGTTTTTCTGCTCGGGCTGCACAAACAGTCCCCGCCGTGGCGGGAGATATCTTCGTGACAAACAATTTTTGGAGATCGCCGGTTCGGAGGCCTGGTAACACTGGCATCCCTCTCAGGCTCCCCGCCATCCACGTGAATGTCGGTGCCCATAAAGGGAGCTCCGCTGGTTCCGTCGCGCATATTCGTCTCCGGGGGCCTCTTTTGTCAGGATACCCTTTACATAACTATAGGTGCTATGCAAAATATTTCCTTCAGTATGCAGCGCTAAATTAACATCCAATGTGCTATTTTTGAAAGCTGGACACTGACAAACTCGTATTGATTCTCTTTTTAATAATTACCCATATACATAAAGAAGAAAAATTCTCAAATCCCGTTGCAAGCTTTCTGTTTAATTTATCTCGCTATGATTATTATAAAATTATAGCCACGTCTCCGACTGGAGTATGTGAAACCCCCTATAAAGTTTATTACTGTTAAATAAAAAACTATAGCCCAGTTGTTGGTTTTTTATTACTTTTGTTTATTTGTTTTATTTTCCTCCAAGGTAAAATAACTTTTCTTTTTTTTTTCATTTGAAAAAAAAAAAATTACAGAATGGCTTCTATGACAAGCTGCGTGACCCCCCCTCCCCAGAGTTCGGATGGATTTACGCCACTCAACACGGGCAAAGCGTGACGTATGGTGTGGTGAAAAAGAAAACTGTTGTCCTGGCAACCATCTCTAGGTCTCCAGATATTTCATAGCTACGTTATCAACGAACACTAGCCTTAACCAAATAATAGATCTATGGAGATCTTTCGACTCAAAAGTTCATTAACCGTTGCTTGGATGGCTTACTTGGGCACTAAAGTTTCAACGCGACTTCCGCGTCACTAACTGCATAGAAGTGCCGTGGCAAACTGATGATTTTATATGGGTTACGGGACATTGCTGTGCTCAATGTTTGTATCGCGGTGATGTAGGAGCACGGCAGGCCACTACAAAGGGAGCATTTTTCGCTCTACTAGATTTTTAATATTTTTTTTTTATGTTCATTCACCCCGCAACATTTTGCCCCTTTCTCGGATCCAGTGGCTTTATAGCAGTGTCGCCACTCCAGATCTCGACACGTCTGCATCGGCCTCCGAGTGCCTGTTGAGTAATTCACTCTTTGCAAACTAGTTATCATTTTGTATTTTGGACTATTTTTAGCGTGTCTCGAGAGCGATCGTGCATATTTTTGTTTCTTACCTATAGTGTTTCTGCGCGAGTGCACCAATCTGAACACCATCGTGGTTGTTTTTGTGCACTTTAAATAAAAAGTATTATTATTTTTATTATTATTTGCCACATCCCCATTCCCAATTAAATGTACTACTATTATTTTCCTACGCTTTCCGCACAGGCATGTCAGAGTGCGCTGAATTGTACTCCGTCTTGCAAGTTCCACGCTCCCACGCCAGCACACTGTGCAGACGGCTCATAGCCGTGCATCTAAATGCCCGCCTTGTTCGATGCTTGGGTGCAGGTGCGACAGCTCTCCAGGGTGGACCATCCTAACATTGTCAAACTCTACGGGGCCAGAGTGCGTCACCCTGTGAGTTGTGCCTTCAGTTTGCTCAACTTTTTTGGGCAATTTTGAGTGGGTGAAAGCATTGTCACCTCCCGCACCGTTCTCCCCGGCAGGTCTGCCTGGTGATGGAGTATGCCGAGGGAGGATCCCTCTACAATGGTGAGAATTACTGCTCGAGGTTGGCTTGTCAAACTACGGCCAACTTTTCAGGGACAAACAAAACACTTTTTTAAAAACTCAGCATATGGCTCAATATGATACATAAATATTTAGCCCATCAACCGCTCTTTAAAAGAAAGGCTCGCACTAATGTCTAAAAAAAGTTTGTCAGATTCAAATTTTGACTGTGGAATTTGTTTAAAAATTAGAACAAAAAGCGTAAACATCTGTGGTTATAGTATCGGGTATACAGTGATTTCTAAAAATCCTAAGTATACTGAGTGTGCCCTATACCCAACATTATAACTTCTGTAAGTTAGAGAGCTCTAGCTGATGTTGTGCATTTTTTAAAGCGGAGCTGTAAAAAAAAAATTGACCGCATCTCTACGTGGTGAATGATGTTGCTTGGGGCGAAGCTCTGGTGGTGCTTGTCTGCGTAGACGCCGAGCCGCAGCATGCCGAGCCTTTTCATTCATGTCAGTAGGAGAATGTGTGGTTTTCTTCTTTTTCTTTTTTTAAGCAGACAGATGGGATGGAATCTCAGAACCCCCTACTCTTTTTTTTTCTTTTTCTTTGAGCCTTTTCATTCATGTCAGTAGGAGAATGTGTGGTTCTCTTTTTCTTTTTTTAAGCAGACAGATGGGATGGCATCTCAGAACCCCCTACTCTTTTTTTTTCTTCTTTTTCTTTGAGCCTTTTCATTCATGTCAGTAGGAGAATGTGTGGTTTTCTTCTTTTTCTCTTTTTAAGCAGACAGATGGGATGGCATCTCAGAACCCCCTACTCTTTCTTTTCTTCTTTTTCTTTGAGCCTTTTCATTCATGTCAGTAGGAGAATGTGTGAATTTCTTCTTTTTCTTTTTTTAAGCAGACAGATGGGATGGCATCTCAGAACCCCCTACTCTTTTTTTTCTTCTTTTTCTTTGAGCCTTTTCATTCATGTCAGTAGGAGAATGTGTGGTTTTCTTCTTTTTCTCTTTTTAAGCAGACAGATGGGATGGCATCTCAGAACCCCCTACTCTTTTTTTTCTTCTTTTTCTTTGAGCCTTTTCATTCATGTCAGTAGGAGAATGTGTGGTTTTCTTCTTTTTCTCTTTTTAAGCAGACAGATGGGATGGCATCTCAGAACCCCCTACTCTTTCTTTTCTTCTTTTTCTTTGAGCCTTTTCATTCATGTCAGTAGGAGAATGTGTGGCTTTCTTCTTTTTCTCTTTTTAAGCAGACAGATGGGATGGCATCTCAGAACCCCCTACTCTTTTTTTTCTTCTTTTTCTTTGAGCCTTTTCATTCATGTCAGTAGGAGAATGTGTGGTTTTCTTCTTTTTCTCTTTTTAAGCAGACAGATGGGATGGCATCTCAGAACCCCCTACTCTTTCTTTTCTTCTTTTTCTTTGAGCCTTTTCATTCATGTCAGTAGGAGAATGTGTGAATTTCATCTTTTTCTTTTTTTAAGCAGACAGATGGGATGGCATCTCAGAACCCCCTACTCTTTTTTTTTCTTCTTTTTCTTTGAGCCTTTTCATTCATGTCAGTAGGAGAATGTGTGGTTTTCTTCTTTTTCTCTTTTTAAGCAGACAGATGGGATGGCATCTCAGAACCCCCTACTCTTTCTTTTCTTCTTTTTCTTTGAGCCTTTTCATTCATGTCAGTAGGAGAATGTGTGAATTTTCTTCTTTTCTTTTTTTAAGCAGACAGATGGGATGGCATCTCAGAACCCCCTACTCTTTTTTTTTTCTTCTTTTTCTTTGAGCCTTTTCATTCATGTCAGTAGGAGAATGTGTGGTTTTCTTCTTTTTCTCTTTTTAAGCAGACAGATGGGATGGCATCTCAGAACCCCCTACTCTTTCTTTTCTTCTTTTTCTTTGAGCCTTTTCATTCATGTCAGTAGGAGAATGTGTGAATTTCTTCTTTTTCTTTTTTTAAGCAGACAGATGGGATGGCATCTCAGAACCCCCTACTCTTTTTTTTTCTTCTTTTTCTTTGAGCCTTTTCATTCATGTCAGTAGGAGAATGTGTGGTTTTCTTCTTTTTCTCTTTTTAAGCAGACAGATGGGATGGCATCTCAGAACCCCCTACTCTTTCTTTCCTTCTTTTTCTTTGAGCCTTTTCATTCATGTCAGTAGGAGAATGTGTGGTTTTCTTCTTTTTCTTTTTTTAAGCAGACAGATGGGATGGCATCTCAGAACCCCCTACTCTTTTTTTTTTCTTTTTCTTTGAGCCTTTTCATTCATGTCAGTAGGAGAATGTGTGAATTTCTTCTTTTTCTTTTTTTAAGCAGACAGATGGGATGGCATCTCGGAACCCCCTACTCTTGTTTTTTTTCTTTTTTCATAAGTTTTTGCATCTTTTTTTTTCCAATTTTGTTTTTGCCCTACACGAGCACGTGAGCATGTGCTCACGTGCTCGTGAGCACGACGGCGGACGGACATGGCTAGCCCCTAAGGAGCTTTGCCCCTAGAAAGTGTTGTGTCTGCCACTATCGTGGTATCGTGTCCACCAGTATCGTGTCCACCAGCTAGCAAATGATGACACAAAACTCTGGATAGCTACCGCCGTCACTTATAAATGGTGGAAACCTTTGCAGTTTTTCTACTCTGGCATGTCAACTTGCGGCCGGCCATTACTTCATTCCCACCATAGTACAGCTTCGCTGGTCTTCCTTCTTCACCAGAGTGGAAAGGCTGAAAGATTTTTGTCCAATAAAAAGTGTGTGTTTTTTTCATTATTATTATTATTTATTTAAAAATACTGCCACCTGTGAGGCCAAAGCAAGAGGATAAACCGTTGGGTATAATAGCACCCTGAAGCACTTACAATGACACATACAATAACAAAGAATTTATAAAACTGGAGACATTTGCACTAGTTACAATGTTTGTTGGCAGGCACTTCCAGTAATCGATGGATTTAACGAAGAAAGAGTTCTTAAAATAGTCTGTGTTAAAGTGATAGGGGGTAACGTACTTGGTGTGTTTGGTTCTAGTCACACAATTGAGGTTTTCGTGGTGTTTCCTTGGTGTCCTGCCATTCCAGGTGCATGACTTCCAGAACACCTTTTTTACAAGGCCTTGGTTTGTCATAGTACTGCCATAACAACCATAACAGCAGCTGTAATGGCTTGGGGCATATATCGAATGTGTGCCTCAGTTGAAGTGAAAGCGCGTAGTGCAGCAGATAGGCATTGCACGTTGCCATGGCACCTCTACGTCATACATCCGTCGCCTCTCATGGGTCCTATTTTTAGTGGGATGCAACAAACAGAAATTTCACACAGACCATTCTCCAACAAAATTGATCTCAACGATGTCAGGCAAACGACGCATGCTGCGAGCCGCCGTCTGTGGAAGCTCGAGAAAACAACAACAAATGCTCTGGCTTGGGGCATTTTGTGCTGGTGTCGCTGTCTCGTTGAACGTATTGAAAATAAATCTAGCGAAATCTGTCCTGTAAAGTTTGTTTACACAAATAGGCAAATATCACAACATTCAGTCTTCCCATCAACGTCTTAAGATTAAGATGGGAGACGTCTCTAGTATGTACAGCCATATGTTTTCAGTATCTTCAAACTAATTTTAATTTTAAAATTGGCTCAAAATGCACTCAAAGTGGTCTTATTTCTAGATTTTAATATTTTTAAGTTTAAAAGAAAATAAAAAATCGAGCCAAAAATAGAGGACGGTTTATCTTTCGGGATATTACGGTAAATTGCACGTCCCTGGTACTCATAAACACAATTAAAATATATGCCACCATTACTGCTCTCTTTCTCGGAAAGTACCGGTCTTACTTTGCCACTTGAGGTGAAATAGACTACTCTAAATGTGTCTGGTTCCCCAAAGTGTGCAACAGTGTCTAAATGCATGGACGTATACGAGGCAAAGTTTGTGCAAATGCCCAAAAAGAGCGCTCGCGGCTGTGTCTGTTTGGCCTCTCCAGTGCTGCACACGATGAAGGAGGTGCACTACACAGCTGCGCACGCCATCAGCTGGATGCTGCAGTGTGCCAAGGGGGTCGCCTACCTGCACAACATGAAGCCCAAGGCCCTCGTCCACCGGGACCTGAAACCTCCCAAGTAAGCCGCAAGGAAAGACTGCCCGCAGCCGGTGCCTCTAGACAAGCTCAACGGAGCATTTGAGGGGCTTCAAAAGACGTGTGACCAATCGCGGGACCAATGGCACGCACCGCTGTGGTGAGGAGCGCGATTGGTCGAGAAGGAAGCGAAAAGGTCCTGTGCTCCAACTTTGTCCAGGCTATTGGTCGTGCTACTCCAACGACTTCCTTCTTGAGCCCTCCTTTTCAGAAAGACTCCCCTCCTGCACACAATGGCAAATTCTTGCCAAGTAACACGGTAGGCCACTTGATAGGCATGCAGTCGCAAAAGAACCTCGTCCATAGGTGCTTGAGTGGACCAGGATAAAGAAAATGTACGATCTGAGAGTATGAAACGACCGATAATGCCTTTGGAGGCCTATAGATGAGACAGGAAGCAATTTTCACGTGGCAGTTTATTTCATGCGAGCTTTTGCTGAGGATAGCTATCATATTTATTCAAATATAGCCAGCTACTTGTTGGGGGTATCTTTTTTCTAAAACTTCATTTATTCGGGTTGACCCTCGAGACCCGAGCCAACTCCAAAGAAATCATGGAGTTTCGCAGAAATTTGTCCCGAAAGTAGCAATAGTCAGACAAATTTGAGAAAACCTGAATTCCTCTCGCAGCACGTTTCACAAACCTGCGAGGAATGCTTGAGCCTCCTAACCAGACATCTCTTCGTCTAACTAACAGCCAAAGTTATCAGCGCATTTTTGGTCATACATCTGCCTTCGATAACTCCTCACTACCACGCGCACTCGTGCACTGGAATTCTCTGCCTGATCACATAACCGCACTTTCTGACCCTACAGCATTCCGAGTAGCTGTTTTCGATTTTTTAAGTACTATTTAGTTTTCGTTTACAGTGATGTTCTTGCCCAAATAGTCGAGTGTTATATGTGCTTGGACCCTACAATTTGAATAGTACATAATTTTGTTCAAGTGGTTTTTCAGTTGTGATATTGCTATCCTGTTGGTACTGTTTTCTTGAGTGTTGACTATACTGTAATCTGACCAAATCCCCCATCCCCCTTGTATAATGTCCAGAAATAGACCTTGGAGGTGTTATGAATAAATAGATAAATAAATACATGTTTTGGTTGTTACGTGGCAACAGGAATTCTGCATACGGTGGCGGATGCTCGACACATTAATCGTAAACCACTTTAGCTCGATGCTGAGGTGACCATTGAAGAGTATTGCAGATGCTTATAGGTGTCCTTCTTCCGCTAGATTTCTAACGGGCAAAATTTAGGCAGTGTGAATTGAACGATGCCAGAGAGCGTGCGGTGGGTGCGCCAAGGTGGGGCCACTCTGATGTCGCCTGTCTTCCTACAGCTTGCTGCTGGTCAACGGAGGCACCGTGCTCAAGATCTGCGACTTTGGCACGGCCTGCGACGTCCAAACGCAGATGACCAACAACAAGGGCAGCGCGGCCTGGATGGCGCCGGAAGTCTTCGAGAGTGAGTTGGCATTTTTGCGGAGCTGCGAGCTTGGGTGGCCGTAATCACAGCAAGCAAAAGCAGAACTACAGGCGTGACTCCAGCCTCCCTTCTACAATCCTAGGAGTGCTGTTTGAATTTTGGTGGATTAGTCTCGGTGGTAGTGTTCCCTTTTTTCTTTTGTTTTCACTATACTCATTTCAGAAAATAAACTGCAGCATCTTTACTACCATGGTATACCGAGAGATGCCTTCCCCGGAATGGCAGCTCAAGCTGGCTTTAAGGGGACACAACCCCTAGGGGGGTCGACTTTTGAACCCTTGTCTTAAAATTAATGAAATTTACAGGGTAGGCTGGTGGTTATGCTAGAGGGTGTATAACAAAATTTCAGGTCTGTCGGTTAAATGAGAAGGAAATTAGAGTAGCTTCTATCAGCAACACGCCTACATTGTTTAGTTAATCTATCGTCAGAAAACTATCACAATATTCAAGATTTTTATTCGCTAGATATGTAGCAGAATGCCTAGAGGGTGCGGCTATGGAACGTTTTTTCTAAGAAGTAACTTATTTCTATAAATTTCCTCTTCTGCAAAATTGGTCAACTTTTTGCTCTTCTGTGTCTTCGACAAAATGTCAACATTTTTTATAAAAGACATTCATAAAGTGACAAAAAAGTTCCATAGCCGCATTCCTTATTAAATTTCAGTCAAGAAAAGGGAAGAATGAGCCTTCCCTGTTTTGCCATTATCAAACGATAGATTGACTAAAATGGAATTTATACCAAAAAGTGGAATGGAGAAAAATGCATTCAAAGTGCTCCAAACCCTACCTTTTCTTTAGCTTTGCTGGACAGAAAATAATTTATAAAAAATTAACTATGCAGTGAAAATTAATTAAACTTTTTTGGGAATACTCTCTAGATGTTGGTGAATGTAAATATGTCATTTTTCAAAATCAACTTTTTTTGCAGAAATTTTTTTTTCTGGGCAGTGTCTCCCCTTAAGCATAATTTTTCTGTTTACGCAAAAACACCGAAAGATGGCTCACTCCTAAAAGCCCAGGTGACGTCGGCAAGAAAGGGAGTAGCTTTCGTCGCCACAGTCATCTTGGTGCATTTGTCAGGAGATAAAAAGATGATCGAGCACAGTGTTTATGCTTTTGCGTCAGGTTCGTTGTATGACTCGGGATTCATATACTTGTGCGTCGTGTATTCCAATCTTAAAATGCAGCTTTTTTATGGGTAGTTTGCCGGGCCCGCACGAAATCGTTGTGAACTGCGGGACGTCGCTTGAGTCGGGGAGGCATAACCGGGTTCCACTCTTATACCTATAAAGTGGTAGTGACATTTATTTAATGTTTGCATAACAAATCTAGGAAGCAAGTTCCTCTTCTATCGAGGTAAAGTGTTCATGATGAGGACGCATGTTGCAAATGCTTATAGTTTATTTTTCTTTTAATGAAATTTGAAAATGGGGTATATGTATTGAGGAGGCATTTCATAGGGCACAACTTTGTGCTAAGATGCCCGTATGATGCTGCCTAGGCGTCATTATTCCCCTTCCCAATTATTTGTGAGGATGACCGCTCAGCAAAGGGTTTATCGCAGGATTTAGGGCTCTTGCGTTGAGCTGTACCGTGCCAAGCAGCCTTTGACTGCACCTTGGAAACTGTTCTAGGACCAAAGTCCAAAACTGATGTGTGCTATATGCACAGACAGAGAAGTTTTTGCGCAAGCTGCTTAGCTCGGGGACTTGAGTCAAGCGAGTGATCTGTTTGTGCCCGCCAGGTTCCAACTACACGGAGAAGTGTGACGTGTTCAGCTGGGGCATCATCCTGTGGGAGGTGCTGACGCGGCGGAAGCCCTTTGAGGACTGTGGCCCCCCAGCCTTCTGCATCATGTGGGCAGTGCACCAGGGTGAGAAAACCTCCCTCTTCCCCCACTCATTCGTTGGCCTTGGTGATTGACACAACCGCCTCCTGTCGGAAGTCACCGAGGACCAGGGCTGTAAGATGTGGCTGTGCTGCATGAAAAGAGCAGGAAGGCAAAATTATGCGAATAATAAAAGGAATGTGACTCATATGTAAAAGTTGGGCACGCTGTAAGCTGCGGCGAAGTAAAATAAAGTGATAAACGAGGCAAGCAATCTCGGCAGCACGTCCTTTGGGGATGCGCCAAAGGCACACTATCGAGATAGTGACAACATGACTGGAACGACTTGGGCACTTTCTTTAAGCGTCGTTGTAGGTGTGGCTTGCGGTGCTCTTTTTGCGCTCACTTTTGAAATCTGGCTAGAAAATGCAAAAATTTATGGATTAATATCTAAGAAACCTTTGCCTTTTCACATATTTTTTATATTGCTCTGGCCTCTAAAGGTAATTGCCATAATACTGCAATTGCAGTATGACCCATAAGAACAATAGTTAAAAAGCTAATTAACAGGTTTTCGTCATTACCGTTCTGATCGGGGTGGTTCCTTATCTTTCCGCCTAACGTCCGCTCAGCCCCATATACGTATGCTGAAGGCGGCAACTGTTACCTCCTTTCTTGTAATTAATCTGTTTTCATTAAAAATATCCCCCTGTACATATGCTAAGTGAGTTGCGATAGTTCTGCAGAAATTAGTTATTTTGCTTGGGCCAGATTGAACAGATGCTGTACCAGCTTTTGCAGCCCTTCTCTAGATCTGTTCCACAGAATCTGCACTCACTCGTACATCCAGAATCTTGGTGTTGAGCTTTGTTTTGGTGAGGGTGCCAGACATATGTCTGTGCTTTTTTTCACTAAACAAAAGATTGGCTTCTCACAGAGCATTTACTCATTTTCCTCTTTATGCAATGAATTTGGAGAGCAATTGTCTCAAAAAAAAGATCAAGCCTTTAATAGTTCCTCCAATCAAACATTTCAGATGCAGAAGGCATTGCTTCTTCCTCTGACATCAAGATCTTTTATGAACTGTTTGTGCAGTGTGTAAACTAAGTGCACAATTTTGTGTTTTTTTCTGTTTTTCTTTTTTTTTCTTTTCTTTTTTTGTAAGGCCAGAATGGGTACATACAGTGGCAGAAAGGCAATTTTGCTGGAGTTTCTGGATCAGTTGGCTCGATGGTCAAAGACTGCGTCAGACCTTAATTAGGTTGGCTTAGCTTCCACCCTGAAGGTCCCAGAAGCTAAGCTGATGTTCTGTGCATTCAGGCAAGAGGCCCCCCATGGTGAAAGGATGCCCCCCCTGCCTGGAGAAGCTCATGACCAGGTAAAACCCAGGTCTCCTTCCTCTGGCTCCGATCCCAGTCCTCGGTTTCCCTTGGTTGCTTCATCAAGAGTTGTACTATGTCTTGCCCAGCCATGAACTACAACCAATGCCTAGCCCACTCACGAGCCAGTGGTACATGTGGCATATTCCTCCGCCGATGTGCCCATTTCAGCAACATACCGCACGCTTTCTGACCGGCGTGTCACTGGACCTGGCAATTCGTAGCTTTGGCTGTAGTCACCGTAGGCAGAAACAAAGTATGATGAGATCAGTCTTATTGTGTTTTCTCAAGCAGCCATTTGTCACACTAGACGTAGAGTGCCACAAGACAGTCACAGTAACAGTGAGAATAAATGTGCGATTCAGGCGCAGAAGCAGTACGTAGTAGCGCATGCTAAAGATGCCGCAACTCGATTGCACAAAGCGAGAGCTCAGACTGTGGATTCAAGGATGAAGAGTCTAATCTCTACTCCTACCAGCTTTGCTGTGGAGGGTTATCATACTGGCATGCTTTCGTGTCTTCGCTACCAGGTGGTGTGCATGGAAGTCTATACTCTACTGGCGAAATTGTGCCTTTGCTTTGGTGGCACGTCTCAACACCTTCGCAGGTCTATTAGCGTGTGTAGAACAAATAATTTTTAACCGTATCCGTACGCCCTTTTTTTTCCGAAAAAGGCTAAGCCTTTTAATGTATCGCGGTCGCTAGGGTTGCCTTCGGTTACAGTTTTAGCTTTCTGTATCTCGTAGTACATTTAATTCACCTGAGGATCAAAAGACAGGGTCCCAGGTTGTTCATTCCGATTGGGGTTATGCAGTCGCCGGCGGGATAAGAACAGCGGGCAGCTGGTTTTCCCACATTCGTCTCGAGATGCCCACTTTCACTTTGGCGTCTCGCAAGGTCGGAGCTCGTAGGCACAGCCGTAGCTCAACAGAAGACAGCGAGTGTGCGCTGGAGGCTAACGTGACAGGGTACCCTCTCATCTTGCCCGTCTCCGGGTCACCCACGGTGCACTCCCACTCGCAGCTGCTGGTCCAAAGAGCCCTCGCTGCGCCCTCCCATGGCACAGGTAGAGAGAATCATGGCCGACCTCTCGCAGTACTTCGAGGGTGCTGATCAGCCCATCTCCTACCCGGTGCCCCCCGAAGGTGAGGCCCGACCTCTCGTTTCGAGCTTTGCATAGTAGTTATTCGTACACAAAGTGCGACGCAATTGGCCAACCGTCCGTACGCTCGGCGAGCGCCGCGCTCTGCGGTTTAAACGGACCGCAAACTTATTTTGACGCAGAATGCATTTTAGGGTTGGTTTTAAAGTCTAGAGCATCGCGAAAGGTTGTAACAGAAAACGCACTAACACAAGCACCTGGCTGCGCAAAAATCATCTTGTCCAGGAATCAAGCCAGTGAACTTGCGCTCGGTAGTTTCATATTCTACCCCTGCCTGTTTCAGCTGCCGTACACATACTTGTGCAGCCACAAATGGCAGTGCCTACCGAAGGGACAGGTTACATACGTCTCGAAGCTCATCACGGGCCTAGGAACGACAAAAAAAAATGGCACAAATATGTATTTCACAGCATCTCGACTTGCCGTATAGTTTGTTTCATCTTAGGTCAGAGCACAGTTGAGGTCTCACACATACAAGCACAAAGACACATAGTGAAAGCTCAAGTCATGGTCATTTGCTGCACTTGATTGGTTTATAGCTGATAAAAGAACACATTTAGGAACATGGACGAATGCCGCAATGTCACGCTTTGATGCCGTTTGGTTTGTCCCGTCGGCTCGTAGCGCCGGCTGCACTTTAACTTGAGGTGAAACGAAGTATTGAGATTAATCGTCCACTGCCCTGACCGGTTGATGCGTTGGCGGTTGGTCGCCGACGTTGTCTAAATTTCCACACGACGTCGGCGATATCAGGAACTAACAATTGCGAGAAAACGTTTCAAAATAGGAGGATCATGACCACTGTAATAAGACAAAACGAGGGTCTTTTACTCCCGATGGAAACCCTTGGTCATCATATCTGCCTCATGCCTCCGTGCCGCCTCTCACCAGCGCATGTGCGTCGAGCTTCACCGCTTGGCACCGAAGTGCTAGGGACAGCGGCTGACAGGGGTGAGCGCGGTAGGCTCAGGAATGATACTCAGTACTATTCGAGGTTTACCTTCTTTGATCTTGATTGTAGGTTGATCTCCCAGTTTAAAAAACTGTGCTAAAAAATGTAAAAAAATTTTAAAAAATGTCAAGGTAGATCCCATTCAGCAGTCGATTGGAAGACCACCAAACTTGAGCTTCACTCTGGTTGCAATGCTGCTATAGAGCAGTATCACTTTTAACGTGCAAGTGTAGGCTTTCATAATATGCTTGGGTGGTTGTTTTTGCAGTTTATCATATTAGAGTCTTGAGTTTGGTAAGTTCATAGAACTTGAAGGACGCATTTTTATTGATAGACGCGTTGGTGGGTACACTGTATTTTGGTGGCTTTTTGAAGAAATTATATTTAGACGCTAAATAAACTAGCAGGTGTAAAAGCGGGAGGGGAAAGAGGCTTTAATATGACTGAAGTGTTGCGCTATGATTCATTTTTCAACCATTGTTCAGTACCCGTTGTAAATGGAACCTACTATGACCACAGCCTTATTTCTCAAAAGAGGGCTCTGTGTTCCTTTTGTGCCCTATTTATTCTTACCAAAAGTAATATGCTCTAGTATCAAAGAGGAACCCTCAGTCATTATCAAAGAACTCATTTAGCAATGCAATCAATTTTTGATTCTCAAGTGCTGCGCTAGCAGATGTTGCTAGCGCATCTGCTTGTGCTGTGAGCCAATTTTGCCCGCTACAGAGCCTGTTACAAAAGGTCAAATGCTGCTTCCATCGCCGCTTCCTCCTCGCTCAACCACAGCTAGCGAGTGTTGCGGGTGTCGGTTGTTCAAAGGGCGAGGTGTCGAGGGGTCTTGCGGGCACCCTTGCAGCAGAGAGCGGGGACACCGGCAGTTCCTCGGCGGGGCTCCAGTATGCCTTGTCCCCTACCTCGAGCTCCTGGGGCTCCCAGAGACAGGCCACCTCCTTGGCCGCTCGTATCCCGGAGAGCACGCCTCAGGTGAGCTTCGCGCTGGGCATTCTTCCGATGGGGGACAGCCCGGATGATTTCTTGTGACGCGCTTAGACCGTCCCTCACTTCATTCAGAGCACTAGCGTCCGAGCGGCGTTCTGGGCGGGACCGTTGGAGCGTACGCACTTGGCATGCTTTGCAGGAGTCCAATTCTTCGCCTAAACGACCGTCTCTGCGTGCGGACAATATTTCGCCGTACGATTGATCGTAATTACTTGGGGACTGCATTTTTGGGCTGCTTTTTATGTCTAGAGCGCTTTGTTGCTTGCCGGGAACCAAACCCTGGACCTCGCTCGTAGTACGACGCTTTACCCGCGTGCCGGCAGAGCAGCTCGGAAGAATGTCACTACGGCTGCTGCATACCCGCGTCGACGGAAGACGTCTGTTGCCCGAAATGTCGAGAGGGGTCGTGCACACGACCGCATAATTGCCGTAGGGCACATCATCGCGTCAGCTACAGTTACACAACCAGTATGGGTGATCGCGTATAGTGGTCATTACGAGATCGTGCAACACGATCGCATATTGTTACCACATTACTCGACTTCGCACAACGTCAAGGTCGTTGAGCATGTTACGTGACTTTGTGCGACATCGTGGTCAAGCGTGTACATCGTGCAGTTTCATGCGACGTCGAGTTTTAATGGAAAATATTGTGAGTCACTTCGTTTTGTCGGCACAAAGCCGAGAGATGCTGAATAGACTATGTCTGTCGGAGCCTCTCAAACGAGTCTAAAAGCCCCTCAAAGTCTATTTGAGCGACATGCACGAATCTAAAATCTTTAAGCAGTCCATACGGTCATCCCGCACCTGCATGTCTAAAGGCACCGGATAGCCAAGGAGGCTAAGGCACACACAACACACTCTGCATCTCTCAACACTGACATCTCGATCCCGGCCGTGACGGCTGCTGGCGGGACGTTGACTCGAGCCCCGTGCCTTGCAGAGGCCCGAGGCGGTGCCCCAGGTGAGTGCCCCGGCGTCGCTGTCGTGCAGCGTGGAGGACCTCTCGCAGCCCTCCGAGGGCGCTCTGGAGAACGGCTGCCCCCCCAACACCCGGCCCAAGAGGACGTCGGCCGACTTTGCCCTGCTTTCCAGGAACCCCAAGGGCAAGTCCTCCGTTTGTCCCTTTGCAGAGAGTGACAAAGAGTGCAACTCAAACGCATCGGCTCATGTTGCACTTCGGAACTTTTCCTCTAGCCCAACATCTTTGTCGTTGGGCTAGAGGAGCACTAAAAAAGAAATACTATAGAATTCCTCATTGGGAACCACGTGTAAACAAAATAAGCTCAGACTACTACCGTATTTATTCGAATATAAGTCAACCTTTTTTTTTTTCGGAAATGTTGTCAAAAATTAAGGGTCGACCTATAGTCGTGACCAAAGAATTTCGACCTGCATTCGCGACCAAATTTTACGACCCTACTGGGGGCATGGAGCTATAAAGTCACCGAGCCGACGTCGCCATAGAGTTGCGCCGCTTCTTGTTTCAAAAAACTTTTGGTGCACGAAAACAACCGAAACAGCAGCAGCCGACGGCCCGCTCTCCTCCTCGGGCGTCGGGTTTCGCCACCATCGCGCCTGTAGCGTTCCCCTCGCTGGGCAAGGGGGAAGGGAAGGGAGAGGAATGCGACGCGCCATGCACTTCGCCCTGCATCCCTCTCCCTCGCAAACACGCACAAAAAAAAAATATACCGTAAAATTCCGAGCAAGCGCCCCCCCTGCACGCAAGTCAAAATTACCTGCAAAGTAGGGGGGGCGCTATCCCGGAATGGTACCAAAATTCAAGATGGCGACGACAAAAGTTTTCCGCCAGAAAAAGAAAAAAAAAGCGAAGTGCAGATTTAATATTTTATTTATCTCTGAGAACATAGACTTTATTAGGCCAAAGTTTTGTCACTGCTATGTTAATCACTTTCAAAACCACGCCAGAGTCGGCCGCAAAAAAAAGTTCGCAGCATTCCGCGATGTTTCCAGAGTGCATGCCGTTGGCTATTTTGACAGTCTCTTCAGAAAGAAGCCGGTTGCTAATGGCTCATTCTGCACTTCCTTCGCGCTCCAGGTATTAAAAGAGCGTGTTGTCCACGTATTCACTGAACACCGGCGCGCCGTTACTTAGCTTTCGTCGAACTTCGGCTTTCTCATAGCTTGACTGTAGCAAATTGTTAAAATTCTTGTCCCATTCCCGTATCCGGTCGAGACGTACGTCTGGTGTGCGTCTTTCTCGTTTTCACAATCCCATTGGACGACCTCGATTTTCTTTGCCATTGCGTAAGAACGCATAGACCTCACATCCCCAAAACAAAGCGACAGTGGCGCGTAGTGACCAGGCTGATCGGGCTGCAAAGTAGGATTAGATTGGATTGGATTGGATTCTTGGACTGAACTTCGCAGGCCAGTGTTGCCTGGGCGCGGTCAGCGCGGTGCGTGATACGGGTGCGGAGCGGGGAGGGGGGCGCTTTCCCGGAACGGCACGGAAATGTGAAATTAGAGGTGAAGTTGGGGGGGGCTCTTGCTCGGGTGGGGGCGCTTGCTCGGAATTTTACGGTAGGGAGGTTATTTTCGTTTGTTGCTTGCGGTGGCTCGCGTGTTGATCGCCGCTTATGGCGACTCGCGGCGTTGCTCATCTTTGTATTTGATCTTTCGTCGCTTCGCCCGTCTCCACCTTCTTTTGTTTCTTCTTGTCATTTTACAACGGTGTCACTGAGGTATTGTTGCGAATTAGCGAGGATGTCTACCAAGCTGACGAAGCTTCGGACGACGATGACATGTCTGGAAGTTCCGACGATGATTAAGTTGTTGGCATCGCCCTGTGGGTTAGCTGAGAGCGCTGTAAATAAAAGGTTTGTTTCTTTCTGTTGCCCAAACGTTCCTCTGTTCTTAAAAAAAAAAGTTGACCTATATTTGAATTATTTTTTTTTATTCTCGGTGGGTTCAATAAATAGGGGTCGACCTATTTTCGGGTAAATACGGTAATTGCAGAAAAAAACGGGTAGGCTGTAACGACACGGCCGCAAGTTTTAGGCATGACGCTATGCCGAGTCTACTGAAATGATACGCATCTGTCAAATGTAACATTTATTTTGATGTAATGGAATGATTGGAATAGAACACAAGTATGAAACAGAAGACATCTTTTTGTTAGTCACAGAATCAATTGAACGAGACAAATATTGAACACGATTTAAAGTTGTACTACTGTATGACATGCAAGAAACCGAACAAAACCAGTGTCAGACATTGCAAGTGTATTCAATCAGAAGTCATACAGGAAATTGAAACAAGTGCAGATTGAAACGCGACTTACATTTGACTTTTGGAGACGAAACTCATCGGTGAGCACACGCCATTGATTAAGAGACGATGGCAGGACAAATGCAAAATATATTGTAGCGTTTCAGCGGCGATGTGTCCTCACGCCTGCCCAAGCACCAACCGACAGGTATAGCACTGGCTCCGGTATCGGCTGCCGCTTCCCCCTGCGTCGGCCATAAAGTTAATGGGTCTGTTCGATCCAGCCAGAAAGTTCTGAACTAGTTCTGTTCGAGTTCAGAGCAGTGTAGGAGTCGTGCAGTGGTGGCGCAGAACCAGTGCAGCCACCGCGCTAGGACTGGCGCTGTGATCGGCTTCCGGAGCGGAAGCACAGGGTGTCATTTGCATCTGTTGGTTCTTGTTTCTCCACGCTACGTCGTATGCTACATTTAATTCTTCACAGTTTGACGAGACCATCCGCGTTTCCTTAGTTTTAATGTATATAAACGAAATATTTTCTGTGAATGTTTTTTTATTCGAGTGTACTAAAAACGTTTTCTGCACGAAATGCATTTCTGTTGACAGTTTTAACGGTTACCGGACGCCTTCTATCGTTCATAAGCGTTTTTTTTCCTTCTGCTGCATACGCCACTATAGAATATACAGGGAGTTTCCGAGAATCATGAGCCATGTTTTTTGGCCCGAGTAAATAAACTTTGCATCACAGAAAGCTCGAACTCCGTGAGGATCGCAGACACCAGCGGACACAGCATGCAGTATTTTGCTCAGCTGCGGGGGCATGCGATTGCCGTTGTACTAAATCGCAGACCTCTGCAATACCCCGTGTCCCAAATACCGGCCAGGCTCTTTAAATCGACCGCAAAAATCGGTTTTTTAACCTTTCGCATTACAATTTTGTACAGCATTGGCCACAGGTGGTGCATTTTTTCTATAAAATTCGCGAAGAGCGAACTTGCCTGAGGAAAAAGTAAAAAAGGAAAAAGGCTAAACTCCTATGGAAACGCAGCGAAGCCACCAGTCTTCAAACCATAGGGTACCGGGAAAAATCAGGGAATCGTCAGGAAAATTGTCAAAAAGCGAGCCCAGTCAGGGAAAATGAGCTGGAAACGCCTTCGAGTGCCCTGAGCAAAGACTTGAGAACTTGGGGACAGAAAGATAGCAAATAATTCTGCTTAGAGAGAAGCACGGGCTCTGCTCACACGATGTAGAGTGTGCTACCCGATGGAAAGAGAACAGCCGACAAATCCAGTCCAAGCCTTGGATTGGATTGAGGTCGCGACTTTAGGCTGAATCCAGTTAGAGCTACTAGATTTAGTAAGAAATGAAAAAGCCGCAGACCCCAATCCAATCCAAGCTTTAAACCGAAAGTATCTGAAAGTGTGAATCTGGTGGCCATGCTGCCATTCATTTATTGACGTGTGCGGTTGAGCGTCGTGTTTTCAACATGTTTCCGGAAGTGGCCTTTTCACTGACAATGTCTGCGGCAAGAAAGTGCTAATTTAATCCGGACTGGACGAACCCAAATATTTTGGAATATGCAGGTTGGATTAAGCCCGTGCAAAATGATCCTCTCAATGCTCAATGCCTCGTGTTGTAATGGTCTTTTATTTAACCGCCTCTACGGTGGTCAGGGAATTTCACCTGAAATTGTCAGGGAAAACCTGGAAAAGTCGGGGAATTTCAAAATAATAATTTGCTAGACACCCTGGCCTGGCCGCTATTTGGAACACGCGGTATATCGGAGTCGTCAGTCTGCATCCAAGAGGAACTGAAGGCAGGGGCTATCAAAAGTGTAATACTTTTCCTGTGTTTTCTAAGAAGAATATCAACACTGAATATCCATATAGCATAAAAAAGAAACCATTTACGTGAGGCAATCTTTTAACACTTACCAGAGGGAGGCAAACCTGCTCGAGCAGGTGCGTAAGATGCTTTCAGAATATTATATTCGAGCCAATTCCTACCCTCTGCTAGGATCTCGCTTCCGCATCCACCACCGGTACGTTACTTTTATCCATGAATGGAAATGTAACCTCCATCTCGGCGTTGTTGTTAAACATCGCAGACATTTGAGCAAGAGCTCGGAGAAATCAGAAATAGCACCGTGAGCAGAGACGGTCCAAGGAGTGTCGTCTGCTCTTGTTGTCTTCTTCTGCACGGACGCTGAACTGACTCCGGAGCCAGTGCAAGGTGTTAAGGAGCGGGGTCTGAACTCGTTCAGAACTAGAATTAATCGAACGCGCATATGTGCCGCCATGCAACTTTTGGTTGAATCGAATGCACCAGTTCCTGCACTGTTAAACTTGTTTAGCCAGTTCTGGCGAATCAAACAGACCTAATATAATCATCTAGAGCAGGGGTCCTCAAACTTTTTCGTCCCAGGGAACCCCAGCAAGCCTCAAAAATTTCCAAGGAACCCCCCGCCCCCTTGTTGCCAACCGATCATGGTGGGCAATAAAGGCGTTTAGATAGTGAACAGAAGTTGATTGCACTGAGAGGATAAGGCTAAATGGAGGACTACAGACCGAATAAGAAGGCAGAGGGGTTAACCTGGGGCACAATGTAAAATATATATACCGTATTTACTCGAGTAATAGCCGCACTATTTATGAACAAGGCCCTCGCGTCTACTTTCCCACAGAAGACATATACAACCAGTCATTGCGTTGCGTATAAAAAACATAGCGAATAACCAGGTCGAGAATATGATTCTCCACACAAATTCAATCTTCAAAGATGGTATCTTGGCACGAAGGCGTTATCTCTGTCCTGTAAACAGCTGGAATCATGCTGTCGAACGCGGTGATTGGCAATCTGCGCGCTCTGCGGAAAAGCGAACCCTCAGACTTTCTTCATAAACAGTGCGGCTATTACTCGAGTAAATACGGTACATATTAGTGCGAAGGGTGAAGTTGCTTTGTCCGCAACACCAACTCAATCCATGGCTCAGTCCGTGTAAGGTTAAACTAGGAAGAGGGGAGGGGGGGGGGGGGCAAACTGCAATTTGGGTGCTCACGTAACCCAGTTTGAGGACGCCTGATCTAGAGGAAAAGGTCCCATGCATTCGGCCCACTTTGGAACGGCAAGCATAGCGGCGGGACATAGACACAGACATTGGTCGTCCTAGTGGGGCAGTCACGATGAGCCCATATCGCTCGCAACTCCTTAATATGTGCAAAGAAGCAGAAAAACATTGCCTGTAGGATCTGTACCTAGTTCTTTTCTAGCTTACTTTGCAGGAAAACACCGGAATTGCGCATTGTAAAAAATAAATAAAGTTGACTAGCGCTCGAGCAACTTCGACTCGTCGTGGCAAAACTAACATGCATAACCTTTCGTCTGTTTTCTTTTTCTGCTTTTCTGTCGCTCTCTTTCTCATTCTTTCTCTCAAGACCATCTGTGTCAGCCTTTCGGATTTGCCACGTTCTGCACCCGTCTTCACCCCCTGTCGCCGTTCGACCCGTATTTCACTGCCTCCGGAATCAGCTATACAGTTTACAACAGCAATGGGAGACATTTTATGAAAGAAGAAAAAGGATTGAAAGTTGTATTATTTTGGAAATCGTCGCAGATAAAGGCATTTGAGTGGTTCATTGAGTTTACATAGCCGAAGACGCTTGCATTAACGAGAAACGCTGTTTGTGCGATGGCACGTCAACGTGATCTATGGAGGGCTCACTCAGAGGGATTCGAAGTTCCGAGCCGGAAGTGTGTCACGTGGAAGCACCCTATAGTGAGATCTATTTCCGTTGCATAAGCTTGCGTACATGGAGCCCTTTGGGCCAGACGCCACATCAAAAGGGTCGTGCACATTATTGCGAATCTGTCGCAGTCGAGTTCTCCATACTGAAACTTATTTTAGTGAATTTATTAATTTAATTTGTGCAGCAGCTTTCCTGTATGATTTTCATTCATCTCGTACCTTCTGAACGGCTGTTCGAACAAAATACTATATTCCTTTACTGTGAATGTTCAATTTGAGTTCATGTTTCTTGATACAATACATGTCATCAAAAAACACAATATACCGTAAAATACCGGGCAAGCTCCCACTCAAAATTTAGAAATAATTGCGAGACAATGGGGGATGGGCACTTGTCCGGTCATCAATTTTACATATAAATGTACTAGACATATTTTCTCAGATCTTACAAATTTGGGAATGGGCGCTTAATATGGAATGGGCGGATGCGTGGTATTGTACAATATGCAGGGCCAGAACAACTTATGAGGATCAATCAATACCTCGTAATTTGCCCACACTTCTGAATAACCTCTTATATAGAAAGGTCACGCAACAACAAAACAAAACGAAAAAACAACCAAAAGAGAAAAACACAACTAATAGTACAGCACTGCACGGAAAAAGCAAAATCTGCACAACGCCATCTTAATAAAAGTCAGAGGTACACAATGACAGGGTACAGCATTATGAAAATAAAAGCACGTAGCACAGGACTTGCAGGTGCACCAGCGTGTCATCTATATCACTGCGATTCGAGCAATACCGTTATCAACAACGACGGCAGTGTAAGATGCGACAAAAAAAAAGGAAAAGCGTACCTCCACGGCTTTCAACGTGCCAATACTTTAAAGCTTCGTCATTACAGACTGGATAACCAATATCTAAGTTAAGATGACGAAGGATGCCGACACAGCTGTACGAGCGACGTAACCTTCACCTGCGGTGTGTTTCAGGGCACCACCGGCGGACGGGGTCGATGGGGTCAGCGCAGCAGGCGGTTGCGGCGTCCCCCCCGGCGGACCCCCCCCAGGCCCACGGGGGCGGCGGGGACGAGGGGGCGGCCCAACGGCCCAAGTGCTGGCAGCAGAGGGCCACGCCCCCCAAGGGGCCTGAGGGCCCCCGGAAGACCTCCTGGCCGTCAACGCCAGGTCGGTCGGGAAACAGGACGACACCGGGGCCACCACATTAGCTACACCTCGTAGTAGCGACAGCCATCTCGTCGCTTAAAGGGCCACTCCTGTTCAATTTCAGTACTATTAAGAAAACTCCAGTTCTTTTTAGTATCACCTGGAAAGACCACGCGCCAAATATTCCTATCTAATTCCGCCTAAAAGTTGATGAAACTGGCAAACAAAGTTTGTGGCGCGCGAAATTACGAAAATCTGCTAATCCTAGCGGGCGAGGTGCGCCATAGCCAGCGGTGCAGTCAATACTCCCGTGTCGGCACTGCCCACCCTGCGCTACCTACGTCATGCCCGGGGCAGCTCTGGCCGCTCAATAAGATTTGTTTACTTCTGTTGTGCTTTTTTCGAGCAAAGCCTACAGGCGACGCTAGCAGCACGCTCATCGTTGGCCACGTGCTCCCGTGCGAGTGCGCAACATCGCCGGCAGCGTCCGTCGCATTCGAGAGAGCAAGTTTGCAACGTTGAGCACGGCGTACTTCTAGAAACCCGTCGCGACATCTACGTGTGGTTTACAGAACTTCACTTTCTAGAGATATTTTCAAAACGAGTCCTTGGGAAACCTTGCCTTTTCATCATTAATCATTAACTCAAATTTCTTGGAATTGACTGGAGTTGCCCTTTAAAGGGGTCATGAAAAGAAATATAGTATCTGCCGGATCTTGCTAATTATTGTGACATATTTGTAAAACAGAGAGGGAAGCTCCTTGGGGAACCGAAATTATCTTTTTTACACTAGTAAACGAATCGGGACGATCAAAAGATTGAATGTGCGTTGTATAATAAAGGACAAGGATTCCAAATCGACAGATAGCTCCTAATTTCGGGAAAACGTTTTGCGACCTTTTTAAAATCTGGTTGCCAATTATTAGAAGCTTCACCTGAAATTGAGGAAACACTGTTCCATCCTCCAGAAATGTGAAGACGATCCGCAACAGAGCAACACTATATCGCTCGTGCTTACCGACACTAGGCTCGTTTGATTTACCCTGCACCTCCTGCACCGGTGCAGAAAAGTGTAGGGCAGTCTACTTCCGGTATGTGTATTCAGGTACGACCAGAAGTACACTGCCCTACACTTTTCTGCACTGGTGCAGGAGGTGCAGGTAAATCGAACGAGCCTACTGTGTCAAAAGCTGTGGAAGCTGCATCTTGGAATCTAATTAAGCTATCGCCAAGTGCACCTGCTCTGCCCTAGGCAACCACCACGGGAGGAACGGAGTGTCCATATTCTAGGCCTAGTTAGTGGCTCTAGACCAGTATGCATTACACGCCCTCGAGACCAGTCGCATCACCTATGCGTGCGATCCTTGTCTGTCGCATTTACAGAAGTGTTGTAAGTGTAAGTCTGCCGCATTTAGGTTGCCAGAGAGTCTCGCAACCTAAGCGGGGCTTGCGGACTTTAGTCGCAAGCCGGACTTTAGTCTTCACGGTATGCTATTTCTTTTCTCAAAATTTAAAATAGCAATTGAGAAAACCGCAAATGAAGATGATGCCGAAACCAGCATTCAAATTTCCGCGCGCTCTCCAGTGGTGTGACGTCACAAATGGTACAGACTTTCAGGTCGTGCAGGTAGTCTTCCACAGAGTATGTCGAGTGTTTTTTTGCATGGTTCTCAATGAATCGGCTACCGAGCATTCTCGTCCCACCATCAAACGTCTTGCAATCAGTTGGGAACGTGGCTTACTGCCCACTTTGTACCATTTCTGTCATCACACTTCAGTGTTGCCAGTAGGGGCTCCCAGTTTGAGAAACACGATGAAAATTAAATTAGAAAATTCAATAGCTTCGCAAAATATTTTTCTTTTCTCACAATACTTGGGAAACTGGTACAGCCGTGTCTATCGATGTGTTGAGCCAATTTTGAGGGAAATCTGCGACCATGAAAAAATCGCCGGGGTACCCCTTAAAGCGCTGCTACGCGGTCGATTTGTCCCTGCACTTTGCAACGGAACGAGGTGGCTAATTCGCATCGCCTTTTCAGAATGCCCCCAAGAGGTGGACTTGGGACTGAATGCTCACCTGTTAATTGAGCCAGCACTGCAGGTTTGTGTCCGACTTCTTATTGAGACAAGCTTTTGACGGAGAATGCGAGGTTGCTATCAGTGTCTTTCTTAAAATGTACAATACAGCCTAGGAGAGTGGTTCTCAGCCACTGGTGTTTTGGGGATCCTTTTTCGAACGACAGAAGTGATGGGGGACCCCATTCACCAGGAGGGACGGGAGGATATTGGACAAATTACGATGACAGAAAGGTAAATGAAGGAAACTAAATACGTGCAAAGCAACTTTAAAGCTCTGGAACGGAGAATAATCAACCCTATTCGCTGAGCGCGCATGGTTTGCTATATTTAGCCTGCTGGGACAGCCAACATCAGCTTAATTAAGTCTAAGACTTCGGGGACCCCAAGAGGGCCTTCGCAGACCCCACAGGGTCCACAAACCCCCATTTGAGAACCACTGATCTAGGACTACAGTCAAATTTCTTAATCACAAACTGTGCCGGCACCACTGAAATCTTTGTCGTAGACGTCACTTGCTTTAGCCGAAAAATTCGGAACATGCAAAATTGAAGCGGATCTTCGTGTCTGTAGTGGTACATCCGTGCAAGAGATGACCACCTTTCCTCGTGGTACTGAAAGAGCCAATGCTCCAAAAGAAGGAACAGAAAAAATTAGAAAGGAAAAATGGAAGTGCAGCTGAAACTCAATGCCTGTTCAGAGCACTTCAGCTCTCGTGCAGCTCAACCTTCGGACATGTCACTAATTTGCTTGGATGCTAGAGTTTATTTTAAAATGATTACTTTGTACCTGGGAAATAATTGGTAGCCATAATTTATACCTCACGGGGTCGCATGTTTTAGTTCCTAAACGCAGATGTTTGTTAGACGCAAGTTTGTCGTGGTGATCTTGCGGACTTGTTTACTACATTAAACGGATGCATCTTTAGAAATGGTATCCTTTTCCAAGCTGTTTAACCATACTAGAGGAAGTTTCCCATCTCACGCCGTATTCAGTATCAATTATACTTTCATTAGCTATGAATTATGTGAAGAATAGCTACGTTATAACGGGTCCATTCTTTAACAAATTGCCATTACAGTATAACCCTCTGTATAGAAAAATTATGTTTATAAAAAGCTTGGCTACTTTAATATTTCTTTCGGGTTAAGGACCTTACCGCAGCTTACTTCTGCTAAAGTTTTGACCAGGGCCTTCGGTTCACTTGCAAGAACCTCGCTGTGACAGACACAGTTGGCACGGTGGAGTGTTCTCCATACCAAAGCGCCACAGATTTTTAAATTTTTTTGGACAGACGGGCGTCAAATTTTATCGCTCGGGCCACGGGTCCTCAGATTGGGTTCCTGGGAGCATTCCCCAGAGTACCCTCGCGCGTGCCGAGCTTCCAAATTTTCTCGACCGTCTTTGCCCCCGAGGAAAATGTTTTCCCAGTTTAAGTGCTACATTTGCAGATCTAAGCAGCCTGTCGACGTGCAATGATGAGCCCAACACTTCGTAGCACGTGCATTACCTTCTACGAGGTTCGTTGGCTCCCAAACTGCTTATATTGCATCGGTGCCGGGACCTTGGCCATCCGTTGAGCCGGGCGACGGTCGAAAAGTTTGAGGACCCCTGGCTTAGCCCTCCGGACGAGCGCCTTTCACGACGGCCCAATGGTTCCGAGAGGGAGACGAGAGACCCGGGAGATTGCCTGCTCGTGCTGACGGTGCCTCCCCCCCCTGTGCCCGCCGCAGCCCCTGAGCCCGGCACCGAGCTGCCGCGAGTCCATGCAGATCTTCGACGACCACCGGCGCCTGGCCCAGTGGCACTTCAAGCTCCAGACGGAGATCTGCCTGCTCAAGCAGCGCAGGTTAGCCGCCCCTTTCGCGGCCACGAATAACGTCGTGGCGTCATTCGACGCTGTGACACTCCGCGAGGTGTTTCCTTCTTAAATTTAGCGGAGAAATGTCTCTCGCGAAATTTGCGGGGAAATCGCGAAGTCACCCGACGGCTTGACTTTTTGTAAAGCATTTTTCCGCCGAATTCGGCGAGAAATTCGTTACATTGTGCGATGTCTTACGACGTGATGTCACCCAACACTGCGACGTCGCGTGAAGCGTTCTCCGCTAAATTTAGTGGGAAAATTGTAACGCCACATGGCAATCTAATTTTTGTAGCTTTGCTGAATTTCGATTAGTGGTGGAGAAGGGTTGCGTGTAGTCTTTGTGCGGTGCCTCGGCTGTTGTCTCGGTTTATTTGCGGGATATGGCAAGGAACTGACAATGCCGTTCGAACCGTTTTGCAGTATCCTTCGGTTGCATTATGTTTATTGAAGTGTGGCGAGGCTGTCAAATCACGGTGAAGGGTTGTTGTTGAGGAAACTGATTCAATTTTAAATAAGAGCGAAAGAACAGTTTCTTTGTGAAACGCTACTACCATGCAACCTGCTTTCTCGGTCAAGGAATACAAGGTCGGTCAACAAATTTGCCTCGTAGATTGCAATATTTTCTTTTTCTTTAAATCTTCGAAAGCTGCAAATCAGTTCTTTTTAAAATAGACTTTAGTTTTGTATAAAATACCGTAAAATACTGAGCAAGCGCCCACTCAAAATTTGAAGATAATCACAAAAAAATAGGGGATGAGCGCATGTGAGGTCATCAATTCACATGTATATGTACTTTGCACATTTTTTCGGGTGTTTCAAATTTTGGGGGTGGGCACTTATGTGGAATGGGCAGGTGCTCGGTATTCTACGGCATGTGAAGGAATGAAAATCACTTTATCATATTAGCTATTGTAGACAACTTAAGTGCTTTGTATTTGGGTAAAAAGTTAGAACACACTTTTTCCCGATGTTTACATCCTGTGTGCAAGTTTTGTAGAGCGGGATTAAACCCAATTTCTTCCAAATGTGAAAAGTGATAATCTCTGCAGCTTCATGTTGAAAACTGTTTGGAGACATCAAGAAATGGTTGTTCTAGTGCAGGTACTGATATATACTAGGCAGTAGTGATTGGAGCCACCTAATTCCAATAAAAAACACCAGCCAACATCAATCTTATACGTGAAATAGCATTTCTTCTGTAAATCACCTCTGTGGGTAATTATGTATGGCATTTTGTTGTAAGGAAACATACAACCAGAAAACTGCACCACCAAAAATTTATAGGCCAGAAATCTCATTGTTACTTTAAATTCTGGTTTGAAAAATTAAATTCAATTTTGGGCCCTACAAACAGGGCATATCAATCATATTTTGCAGTGAATAAACTTTTATGATCCACAAATTGAAAGCAATTGCCAAATATCGATCACAGAAATGGACGTTGCGGAATAATTAACATCTGTGGTCTATGGGCATTTTGCCTCCAATCGTGAAATACTGTGCCCACAAAAAAACATTCTTGTAAAGCAGTTGGTGAGACGACCAAGGAATTCAGTTTGAGGGCTCTTTCGATACATGTGGGACTGCCACAATTGCAGTAGCTGCAAAAATGCTTAGTGACAGCACCAATGATTATGATGCCTGTGCACCCTTTTTTTTTTTTTTAAGAATCACAGTGTGAAATGGCTTTTACAGGAAGAGCCTTAGAGAGGGAAGAAAAAGAGTTTTTGAGTCTCAAAAATAGCCTTATCTGTCCTTGGCTTTTAGAGGATGCTCACTGCGCTTGCGTGTGCATTTGTTTGGTCTCCTTTTTTTGTATGTTTGTTTTTGCATGTGCATCGAAGAAGTGAAGCGGATCGGCATGTACGATTGAGTGAACAGCTGAAATGATCATCATGTTGAAAATACCCGAGGCTGTGGTAAAAGATGGGAAACTTAGTAGAAGAACAGGAAAAGGAATGTTTCAACGGGACGCTCCTTTTCCTATGTTCTTTTTCTGCTGGCCACCATAGAGCTTGGAAGGTTCAAACCCCAAGCAGTTTGGGCAACACCAAGTAAAAGTTTTAAGGCGATAATCTGAAAGAGAAAACTTTGTTATAGTCAGCTGGGTTTTTTTACCCCATTTCAAAGTGTGCATCTTTTTATTAATCCCACGAGTATACTTTTGTTAGCTCTGTTCTGCAACTCATCATCCCGGTTTCTAAGGATCCGGCACTTCTTTTTGGTAGGCGCTTCTGGAGGGTACAAAGTTCTACTACGTAGTCCCAAACTGTATATCGAGGCAATGGTTTCTTTACACGTTACACCTCTTGTAACAAGCATCTTTATTTACTTATATCTGAGGTTCCGTGTTCTCCGAGTTTTTTTTTTTTTTTTCTTCTATTAATTTGGGGCTGTTTTCTTGGGGGGGGGGGGGGGGGTATTTTTTTCCAGAGATTAGTGTTTTGCACGTCTGACAAAAAATCGAGTTTATCCCGGCCTATGTCGAAAGAAAACAAGAATGGTGGTTGGATTCACAGCCTCCTAGGAGCATCATTGGAAAACATCCCAGGGTCGACGAGGGAACGGCACAATGGGTCTGCTTCCCAAACAAAGCAGCAATCTCGTGGACAGTTTGGTGCGGGCTATGTTCTGTCTCAAAATAAAACTAGACGAAGCGGGCTTTTCTTAGGCAGCTGGTCGGGGTTTATCGGTTTCTTCAGATTTTGATAAAACTGGCTCGGGGGTTAATTTTTGGGGGTTTATACCGATGACGCGGAGCCCCACTTATATTTCACTCGAAGTGTAGACGGATGGGGTGGGGCAGCCGGTGATTCCCTGTACTTCCCCGCAGCAAGGAGCTGGACAAGGAGCTGGTGCTGCCAGAACCGGAGACCCTGATCACCTTCTACGACGAGATGGAGCAGCTCGAGAAGGAGAAGGTGCCCACTCCTTCCCGCACTTCCGGGGAGGGAGACGCGATGGAAACGTCGGCACAATGACGCATTCGTGCCGAAACGAGGGAAAAGATAGATGTAGAGTCGCTAGCGAAGGGCGGCGAGGCAGGAATAACCGACGAGATCGAGGGTCCGACGCAGCGAACTCGCGCCGAAACAGACCTCGAGGCTGCCGACTCGGCGCTCCAGGGATACTGACGTATTCTTTCATTCTTTTATTTTATTTTGTGTTTTTCATCTTTTAGTGTTTTTTATTTGGGTTTAATGGCGGCAATGCCGCTCATCTCTGGCCACAAATTTCATCGTTAGAACACTAGCAGAACCCTCTTCTTTTGAGCATGTGCGGTGACAGGTGCGGAACCCGGTAGATGCCCCGCCTGGAACGTGAGATAACAAAAAGACAAGGTGACTACGATCATGCTCCGAGAAAAGCAGCGAGGTCAGTTATTGCGGCCAGTAAACACCCAGTCGGATATTGTTTCATTTAAAATCAGGAAATTACGCGTCTATGCGACTTGACAAGAACTCCCCACGAAATATGAGCCTGTTACCTCTCACGTTGAAATGGTCTGTGGTAGAAATTTTACACCGTCTTATAAAATTACTCCAGGCTCTGTTCAGATAAGATCATGCACGCGAGTCAGGCCATATTTTTTTGTTTTGGGTAATTTTTTTATGTGTTACTCCTCAACACAAGTAGGAAACGTAATCAAAAAAAAACAAGATCTTGCAAAAGACATAATATTTAAAGAAAAAAAAATTTTAGTATGCCAGAATGCCATATTCGACTTTTAAGTTTTTGTTTATGCCATGTTTGGTGATACCTACTACACGAACTACAAATGTCAAGAATCTCAAATATTTTGCAATTATAATAGATCACCGGAACTATTGTGTGATAATGTACAGCATTGTGGAGGTCGTATATTTTGCGTCAAAATTCGCAAACATGGCTCCTTTGACGTTTTGTCACTAAATTTCTGAGCCGTTATCTACAAAAATTGAATAGCTGCAATATTAAAATTTATATCATATATTGTTATTAAAACATTCTTTCGAATTATATAAGTCATCGTTTTATCTCAAAGATGGAAATTTTTATGTCGCTCCAAACTTGTTCTAAATTACAAAGTTTAGAAATTTCGAGGGAGAATTAAAAAAAAAAGCCATCTTCGATTTTCCTGAAATTTATAGTGATAATTCTCCACCATAATCTTGACTTATTGATTAAATTAATGAAAAGAACAAGCAACGCTGGTATTTTTTAATTAGTAGAATACTTGAACCGAATACAGCGCAAAAAAAAAATATTCTAGTCATAAAATAACTGGAATCAAAAGATAATCTCGTCTGTGGCATTGGGCAAAAATGGTGGCGTGGAAGATGCACTTTGCAGCGCTGTAACTTTGAAGGAAGCAGAAGGATGCAACGCGTTTTTTCATGGATAAACACAAGATTATGGTGGAGAACTATCAATATAAATTTCAGGAAAATCGAAGATAGCTTTTCTTTTTAATTCTTCCCTTGAAATTTCCTTACTTTGTAATTAAGAACAAGTTTGGAGCGACATAAATATTTTAATCTTGATAAAACAATGATTTATATCTCATTTGAAAGAATGTTTTAATATATAAAAAAATGTAAATCTTTTTAAAATTTATATATGATATAAGTTTTAATATTGTAGATATTCAATTTTTGTAGACAACTGCTCAGAAATGTAGTGACAAAAAGTCAAACGAGCCATGTTTGCACATTTTTGACGCAAAATATATGACCTCCACAATGCTGTGCATACCTATATCATTCAATAGTTCACATGATCTATTATAAGTGCAAAATATTGGAGATTTCTGATGTTTGTAGTTCGCGTAGTAGGTGTCACCAAACATGACATAAACAAAAACTTCAAAAATCAAATATGCCATTCTAGAGCACTCTTTTTTTTTTTTTCTCTCTTAAATTTTATGTTTTTTGCTAAATCTTTTTTTGTTTATGTTCCCTACATGTACAGTCAAACCTCGATGTAACGAACTTCTATGTAACGAAACCCCCGATGTAACGAAGTACATAACTGTTTCTAACCGCAAGTGTATGCACGCCATGCATTTTTGACCTCTATGTAACGAAGTCCCATTGCCGAAATTTCGATATAACGAAATTTCATGGACAATTTGTCACAAACTTTTGGGTCGCAAAGGAGATTTTGGGAAGCACATGCACTGAGATGGGCCCCCGATAAAGCGCAAAGGGTGAAACGGGCCGAATCTGGCGAGTGTGTTGTACAGAATGGCTACTAGAGAACACTAGAGCCGCCGCCGTTTCGTCCGTCGGCTTCGTTTGCGCTGAGTAGTCCATTTCGAGGCCTAACTAAAAGCGTGCGTTTCTCGTTGTCCTGGGCGATGGAGCCTCGAAGGCGATGGAGCCGCCCCTGACAATGTCGATTACGACGACTTTCTATACGCCGACTCTGCTGTCATTGCGACGGAGGAGGTGACCGACGAAGCGATAGCTAGCGATGTTCGTGGGAACTCGCAAGACGGGGACGACATCGAGCCTGATGAGCAAGACACCTGCGATGTGCCCAGTAACCATGAAGTGGTGGACGCAATGAATGTCTTGAGGCGGTTCGCGATCCCACATCAAAACGAAGACGCAATGCAGGCCGTCTGGCTATGGGAACGTCGTGCGATGCCAATAATAATGCCAAGAGTGGCTCAGAAAAAGGTGATGGACTACTTTTAACCGAAATAGAGGCGTCCTCGGTGAGTTTTGTTGACCCGAGAAACATTTGTGGAAACTTTTTTTAACGTTAGCCTCGAATTTTTATGTAGCAAAATTTGAATGTAACGAAGTAAATTCCGAATTTTACCGACTTCGTTACGTCGAGGTTTGACTGTATTGAGGAGTAACATATAAAAAAATTAACAAAAACAAAAAATATGTTCGGTCTCGCTTGCATGATCCTATCTGAACAGAGCCTCCAACACCACGGTGCCTATACCTCCGTCTGCTTCTGTCTATCTAGTATCTCTGTGTCCATCGGTCAATTATTCGAGTTATTCCCATAGTTGAGGAAGGTAGGGCGTATGCGAAATGCGTCTTGGCCAATTGGCCTCGCCGTGGAGGTAGTGAAATTCGGGGTGAGCAGGATCTCCCGCATTGGGCTGCAAATCGAGATTTAAGCCATTACATGTTTTTTTATTCGGAGTATTCGCGACTCCAGCAAAACTGACGCCACCAAGCGGGAAAACCGGGAACCAGCCGGACCAGGTCGCTCCGCGCCCCTCCGCGTCTCGTCTCTGGTGGCTTTCGCGGACACATGTTGTCGGTGCGGTGGCGAACAATGTAATTTGACGAAGGTCCGAACATTTCTTAACTTTGCCCGAGTGTTCATTAGTGTGGTGAAGCCTCAGTAGACTGTTTCCTTCCATCACGTGTTTGAAAGCCCGTTTACTCCACAACACACAGACGCATGCTTTCGATTTCTTGGATGCGGAGGAATCGCGGAAAAACGTTTTGATTTCTTGTCTGTCTTGAATCACATTCAAAATGACGACTACTTGGTAACTGATAAGTGATTTATTTATAAGGATGTAGAACAGACTGAGGACGACAGACGAGGTGTTTCACTAGAGGGAACACCAATGTGGCAGTCAAGTGAATGCGAAGGTTCGATCGCTGCTTTTCTTGAGTTTGGTTGTGTTCGATTAGCTTCAAGTTTGAGCCGCCCACGCCGGTCGGTGCGTAGGGTAGGCTATTCATCTTGGCTGCTTTTCGCCGAAAAAGCCTCTGGACCACACTGAAGGAGTTGGTCTGATTTCGCAATTACTTGATTCAGGAAAACCTGCTCGCTGCATATGATTAATGAGGGAAATTATCTGCATTCAAAAGGTGGGGGACGCGTCTCGCAAAGTTAGAAGCTGTCACGGCATTATGATCTATCGCGCCTCCAATATTTATATTACACCCCCGTCGAAGCCAGCAGCAATATACGTTACATTGCTCAGGTTGACCGGCCACAAAAAATACTAATTTTCTCCGTTCAGGTTTCGAAGTCAAGTTCAATGCAGAGAGGTTCTGCGTGAATCTCCGATGAAGACTCTCTTCAGTTTGTCCGCATTCGTCTCCGTGCTACCGACTAGAACCATTTGGCTAAGTTTAAGTAGTGTCTCTATGTCTGTCAAATATACTTTTATTGAGCAGTTCACCTAATAGCTAGTCGACTAAGCTGATATTTCAACCCGGAGAATATACTAATATCGCTTTAGTGGCACATAGTAAGTCAAAATTACTTCTCGATTGCTACTAAGACCTGAATTGAAATACGAGTATCAGCTGCTTAGTAGGGCGCCAGCGGGTTAACATGCTCCTTGGCTCAAGATGCGCTTGCTTAATTTTCTTAATTTTCCTGCAGCCTGTGTTGTTGACCGTGCAGACGACTGGAGCTGTTTCTTAAAGGCGTATACGCACAAAAGCTCGATTTCGCGGACAGATAAGTCGCATGGTCGAGGCATGCGAGTTAGCTGAAAATTGCTCTCGGTGGAACAATTCTGTAGTTATCGCCGCTTTCCTTAGATGATCAAAAGTGATTAGAATCTATTACCGTCTCTCCGGAGCCCATAGTTTCGGTTTTGAACGAACTGCATAATTTTTTTTTTTTTTAATGTACCTCACTTTTATTTGCTACAGAGGTGCCGTTAAATGGTTCGAGACCCGTAATTTGTGTGATTTAATGGCATTTTCAAACGCTCCCTTTCACAAACGTAGTATAGTAACCTAAATTATGTCAGGTTTGAAATTTGTTCGAGGAAAGGCTCACTAGAACGATGGGTGGATCTATAGCATGTCAGTAGAGTATACTTATATAGGTCGGAGACACGTATTAGATGTAACTCTTCAAATTGTGGGGAAGTCTGTGTATCAAAAGGAACATTGAGTGTTATGCGAATGTTCTTTTTGTCAAGATTTAACCTGTTGATGTTTGACGTAGTTGTAGTACCCCATACTAAGTTACAGTAATTCAGATGGGATTGAAAAAGCACCTTATATATAGGGTGGTCCAAGTTACCAGGCTCGATCTAAAATGGACCGTAAAAATCTACGCCTGCACGTACCAATCTAAACTTTTTCGTCAAAGGTGTATTTCACAGGTCGGTTTTTTCTTGTAAAATTACAAAGCGTAGTTCTCTTTCTGTAAAACATAGGGCCAAGAAACTTGCCAGGGTCTACGGCAGGCGGCGACCCAGACGACCAAGTCCAGTAGCGGAGTGTGTTTGGCATTCATGTTCATAGATGGCGTCGGGAGCAGCGCCCGAAGGTGCAGCCGACCAGCGAAAGAAAGCAGACGACACGCAGACGAAATCCGTTGGCAGCAAAAGCGCCGCCGTTATGCAGACGCGTTTTTATTTTTACTTTAAGTTTTGCTTTTATTGTCTGCATTTATTTTTTTGCCGAAGGTAAATTTCAAAAAGATTATGTTAATTCTAATAAACCCTGGTGGTCGCGAGCCATCGCGATAAGGAGGTAACGCCATCTATCAATACGAACGCCAAACACACCCCGCTACTGGACCCCTGTCGTCTGTGTCGCTGCCTGCCGTAGACCCTGGCAAGGTTCTTGGCCCTATTTTTTACAGAAAGAGAACTACGCTTTGTAATTTTACAAGAAAAAACCGACCTGTGAAATACACCTTTGACGAAAAAGTTTAGATTGGTACGTGCAGGCGTAGATTTTTACGGTCCATTTTAGATCGAGCCTGGTAACTTGGACCACCATATATAAGCATCTTTGTGCGACGAGGCAATAAATGTTTAAAATGGCATAGTTTTCCAAACACTCTTCATAACTTTATAACAAAGCTATCGATGTGGTAATCCCGGGATATCTGTTCATTATAATAGATGCCAAGTGTTTTAACAATTGGGACGATTCCTTTAATTGAGGGGCCCAAGATAATATTGACAGGAATTAAAACATGCCTGTTCGTAGGTTTAAAAGGTACAGCTTTACTTTTGCTTGTGTTCACTGCTGATGAGTTAGCTTTGCTCCAGTTGTACAGCTTCTTTAGTGAAATGCTTGTTTTATTTACAGGGGCTTCTATTTCGGTGCCTGAAAAAAATAAACTGGTATCGTTGGCTTAAATGATGAACGAGGGGGTTTTGCTGATGTTAAGAATATCATTTATATATAAATTAAATAACAAAGGGCCTAAAATGCTACCTTGCTGTACTCCTCTAATTTGCTTAACAGAAGAACTGTGTCCATTTATTACGACATATTGCTGACGAGGTAGGAGAACTAATGGTAAGCCACGAATTCCGTAGTACTCCAGCTTTTTTATTAGTGTAGTGTGGTTAAGAGAGTTGAAAGTCTGAAAAGTCAACGAAGATGCATAAATTACTTTTTTTTTTTTTTTTAACAACTTTAAAATTAAATCTCTTCTTTGGTGTCTTTAGTTCTTGCAGCACATATGAAATGTGTGCCCGGCTCAAGATAACCTGGAAAGCTAGAATGACTCTCTCTGACGAGCACCTGTCTGTTTTCTGGGCCTCGGAGGTGAAGCGTTGCTGTTCGAGCTCCAATGCAATGATCCAGCATCATCTACACTCCTCACTGCTGCTGGGATCCAAAACACAAGCAGCAAACGCAGCTATATTATGCGATTGACGCCATCTTTGTAGCAGTCCGTAATGCCAGCAAGATTCCACGTTGGACAAAAGCCCCCGCTGAACAGAGTTTTACTTCCGATAGCTCACCAGCTTGGGAAAAAGCGCAGAACGAAACTGATATTGAAACTCTAGTTCTTAGGCCAACCACAAGATGGCGCAACGTGTCGCCGCGCAGCAAGTTTGAATTCCGGCGGTGCGCGGAAGCCATCGATCACGGTGTCCCACGTGCGTAGTACGGAAAGAGTTAGTCCCTTCTCCTCACGTGATCTCATCCTCCCATATTTTTACCGAAAATACGGCTTCTAATTGCCACACCTCCGCACCAAATTACGTCGCAGTCTTTTAAGAAACTGACTCGCGCAGTTCCTCGGAGGGCCGGCACGCTGTAGGTTCGGTGCCTCGCGCGGTTTGTCCGCGCTCCGAAGTAACGTGGCGTAAACGTCGCGCAGGACGCACTGCGCATGCTGCGGGAGAGCCTCAAGGGCCAGCTTCAGCGACTGAAGAGTCGACAGCAGAGCCATCAGAGGGGTCCCGGCAGCGACAGCCAGGGCAGTGACGACTGGGTCTTCGTGCCCTCCCCCCGGTAGCGGTCGTCCGGCCGGCCGACGCACTTCCCGGTCCGTGCACACGGGGCCACACCGGCCTCGCCCAGTGCTCCGGCGAACGAGTTCCATCTGGTTCGGTGGAGCAGACTGTGTGCGACGCTTTCCGCCGATAGAGCGGCGCTAGATGTGGCCCTTCCTCCCCCACTTACGTGTCTTGGGCCGGTGTCATCGAGAGTAGAAGCAGTTTGGGACCATTTAACTCTATGCTATCGCTGGAGCAAGTAATCGTACGTACGAGGGGCTTTCAGGTATTAGCGCACACCCTAAAATGGGCGGTGTTTTTGTTAGCATTCAGCTTGCTGTCATACTGTAGAATATGCAGTGTCCGGTTCCCTCCTTCGCTGTTTCTTTGCTTTCTTAGTAGCTTCCCAAGCATGTGGCATCAAGGTCGTAGAAATAACTTGGAAAACACGAGGCTATTGCCTTACTGGTTGTTAGTTTATTGGTAAGACGAGAAGCCAATGATGATGGGTGCAATAAGCGAATATTATCCGAGGAGTCGGCTTCCTAGTTGCACGGCGTAATTTCTGAAAATATTTAACAATGTGCTCGCGTTGCTTGCCATATAATTGTACCTGATGGATGGGACAAATCTTTAATACTACATCCTGTTTATTTGTAAAATACTTCTAGCACTTCTTTGGTAGCATGGGTGCACTGTTCATCATTAGGGAAGGTCAGAAAATGCTGCTTTGGGATGCTTCTGCATGGCTCCTAGCTTGTAAGGTGAACGACTCTTAAGTTTGCAGTGGTGGTTAATATACTATACTTTTTTAATGGCTTTAACTCAAACCTATGCCGGAGTAAAAGGTGGTTCTCGCCATTTTATTTGCTTTCTCCGAGACTTTTTTTTTTTTAGTGGCTCAACGTACAAGTTCTAATTTTTTTGTCAAATGCACGCTTTTGATGTCTTTTTCAAGTGCATTGTGTTCATTGTTTAAACTGAAGTCTACTACAAATACTGTTTACAACCTAATTTTTATGAAAACCTGGTTTTTGCAAATTTCACAAATTTGAAAACATTTAAAAAAAATAGGTCCCGAAAGGTATATTACCTACCTTATGGTAAAAAATACAAAGCGTACCACTTCCGATCGCAAAATTTTGTACCCGCGAAATATTCCTGAAATTCACACTGCCAAATTTATTAGATTTAAAGTATACACCTCTCCTGTATACAACAGAATTCTTCATGTACAAAAAGCGGCCATTAGGACCAGCACATTTTCCAGGCCCTGCAAAATTTGAACTCCAAATGTACATACTACCTGAAATTGGGCATGTGAATGTTGTTTCGCAAAAAGGTTTGTCTATCTTTTTTGTAGAGTTTTGCTCGATTTTTAATTATTCCTTACCTCCGAGATGAGCTTTAATAAATAGACATAAAACTTTTTTCGAAATGACGCTCGGATGCCCGTTTTAGGTATGTAGGTTTAGAATTTGAATTTTTTCAAGACGTGCCAAATGTGGTGGTCCCTACGGCTGCTACCTGTACATAACACCAATGTTAGTTAATGTACCTGTATTTCAATACCGCTGTGCGGAATTGACTAGAGTGAAGTCAAGCACTTTTTGTCCGACAAATGCACTCCTGGAAAGTTGTTGACTGTGAAGGCCTTATTCCTTTCGGTTTATTTTGTGTGAGAACTTGCGTGGATTATGAATGATAGGTGAATATGTATCATATCTGTCATTTGTTGTGCTTCTGAAGAGCTGTCTGTAACTTGGAGCAGTTTTCAGCATTTGTCGAGACAAGTGGTGGGTCATAAGAGATGGCACTGTTCATTCAGGGCAGGCATGTTTCGGTACAATTATTGTTCTTGCCTTGATTCCAGCATTTGCTGATCCTCTGTATATATAGCAAATGTAGCAGTATTAAAAATAGTTATACTAAGCTGAAAGAATATGTTCATTTATTTCACCCTTAAAGGCTCGGGCATTAGATAAGGGGGAGGGGGGGCAATGTATAGATTCTTTTTGCTATGTCTCGGAAGAATGTGATAAGGACTTATGATCTGGGAAGACATACAAACCACTTTTAGGAGCCCGAGATGATATAAGAATCAAATCTAGCGCAGCATTTAATTTCACGCAGACTTTCACAGCCGTGGGGAACTGCCATGCTTACATAAATACTGATCAGAATTTCCTTCTTCGCGACTGTTGTTTAAATTTGGACGTCTATCTTTAATTGCTACAAAATAATGTCGACGTATAGGAGTGAGCAATATTTCTGAACGCATCGAGCTAACCCAGATGCTGCCCTGCCAGCCGTCACTCAGCGTGCCAGTGGAAGACCTGGGGGGCTATGTTCGACAAATGTTTCGTTTCTCCTAAAAAGAAACGGGAGTGACGGAAGTGACAATATCGCGTCTGATTGGCTAGAGGCTCAAATGACGAAAGAGGGAACTTTCGTCATTTGAGCCTCTAACCAATCAGACACGATATCGTCACTTTTGTCACTTTCGTTTCTTTTTAGGAGAAACGAAACATTTGTCGAACATAACCCCCCAGCAGTTGATTTTGACGCACTTCCTTGAAACGTTTTACTTTATTTCTGTTTTCAGGATGCTTTTCGTTTTTCTCTTATCTTCCACTGTGAGAGCCAGGGCTCGAAGCCTGCTCGGTGTTTGCGAGAAACAAATGAATAGGGCAAACTTTGACCGGCCTGCGACGCCGGCCGTTTGAAATTTTTGAGGATTATCTCCAATCTCCTGTGATATAATCTCCAGACAGCCTTTGTAGTCATTGCAAAAGAAAGCTGATCGGGTGCAGGGTAGGGGGTGGAACAGGCACGTCCCTTCCTTAGCTTCAATGCATTGCAAAAAAAAAAAAAAAAAGTTCTCAAAACATGTTTTAAAACAAGTCCGGATTTTGTCCAACTGTCGCGAAGCGACTGTCGTCGAAACAGTAGATTGTTGGATAATTTGAGTTCTTTCAGATCTCAAATAAACCCTGTTTGGATAACATGGCACTGTGGGTTAAGTACAATAGGCCATATGCGAAATGTAGAGCGCCATCTAGTAGCGCTCCGAGAACTACGTCCGCCATCTTGTTAGTGGCGAGACAACGAAACCAGAAACCTGACCGGCAAAGACCCCATGTAAACAAGCGACCGCGCTTCGTGCGAGAGATGCGATGCCAACAATTGCTGCGTTCCGCTCCGGATGCAGTGATAAAACTTTGATTCGTGCGTGACGTGAACGCAAACGTGAACAGGGTTCACCTTTTATTCCTTATTTTTATTTGGTAATTGAGAGGTAGCTTTTGACAAAAACAATCGGTGACAATGCGAAGAAACATGCAGACGTTATCGCTCGGCGTGAAGCCATTTACAACTATTGAACTGGGCCCTAATCTTTTCACGAAGTTGTACCAAATCTGTTTATGACCTTCTTTTTTATTTTGTGTTTGTTGTAGTGTCGGCCTGCCTTTTTCTTGATGCGCAAACAGCTCAATGCATGCGGACGAGAACAAGGCTGTTAAGCGAGGCAAAAAGGTGGCAGTTTTAATGATCTGCGCCACCAACCATAATTAAAGATGCGTATGGTTAACAGTGGTATGATTAGGTTCATCGCAGTGGCTAAAACTTCGATGTCGGCGGCGGCAAAAACGTACGTTGCGGATGTCGAATGAAGCAACACGGGCGGTGCCAACATCATTTTGCATGCTCCTTTCCTTTTTTTTTCTTTTTGTCGCAGCTGAGGTAGAAATTTTGTTTAGTGCAAAGAAGCTCGGGGGTAGTTTTGAGAAAGTCACTGCAGTTATTCTGTCAGGGTTGAACAAATCTTCATTAAAAGCGGAACATCCGTCAACTGTGCTTGAGGTCAATGCTATCTGAAACTAGGGATGCCGCGAACCACCCTAGGTTCGAATTCGAAAGGTTTCGATATTTTCTAACCGAACTGATGTTCGAAATCGAAAGGTTTCGATATTTTTGACCGTACGGAGATTCGAATTCGAAAAATTCGCAACTTTCAAAAATTGTGGAGTTTCGAATTCGAAAAGTTCGAAGCTTTCGCGGTTTCTAAAAGTTTGGGTTTGATTATTTCGAATATTGTTTTACTTGAGGTTCGAGAAATTCTAAGATTTCGAACTTTCCTAACTTGAAAATTCGAGAGATTCGAATGTTTCGAATTTCTTTGGATCTGAAATTCGTAAAATTCGAACGTTTCGAATTCTTATAAACATAAAGTTCGATGAATTCAAAGATTTCGAATTTCTTTCTACATAAAGTTCGAAAAGTTCGAAAGTTTTGATTCTCTTTCAGAGCTAATTTTGAAAAAAAAAAAAAACTTCTAAGGTTTCCAATTTCTTTGAAGTCCAAGTGCGCAAAGTTCGAGGTCCGGTTTTAATGTTCCGCCACAATTTCAGTTTCAAATAACGTTTTCACGCCTCACTGGTTTTCACGAAATCAGGTTTAGAAAAGTTTGGGTGTGATATTTAGACTGCGCGAAGTTGGTCAGGCAATTAAATGAGACGACGAGTTTCCCGGATGTGTTGGAATATTTGCCAGCGCAGAGTGACGTTTGACCATAGATCAGTAATTGGGACCGCCAGCCCGGGGTGGTCATTAACGTGCATCACGAAGTAGTGATCACACGAACGCACTGTTTAACGATACTCATCCAGTTTGAAACGGCCAGGGGCAGGCAGGTGGTTGAGGCTCAGAAAACCTTGAAGCGATCTGGCAAACTGCCTCCTTACCCCCTTGCACGCTGGTAGTAATCTGATCGAACGCCACCCAAGTGACGCTGGCATATAGTAAGTTTAGTTTGTACATGATGCAAAACCCTGAGACTGGGAATGAAATTTGAAAAAAAAGTGTAAGAAGACAGAAAAAAGGGGACAGGATAACGCCTCAAACTCAGCTCTGGGAATGAAATTTGAAAGAAAAAGTGGAAGAAGACAGAAAAAAGGGGGCAGGACAACGTCTCAAACTCAGCTCAGGACAACGTCTCAAACTCAACTCAGCTGAAAAGTCAGCTGAGGACAACGTCTCAAACTCAACTCAGCTGAGTTCGAGACGTTATTCTGTCCCCTTTTTTCTTTCTTCTTACACTATTTCTTGCGAATTTCATTCCCAGCCTCGGGATTTTGCATCATGATCAACATATATCAGCTCGCCTGCACCTTGACAATTTTTTTGTTTGTAATTGCTTTGGAGGTTTATTTTCCGGGACGGAAGAAACGCCGACCAAAAAGCACAGAAGCTGATACAACTTGGGGTCGAGGAGCGTTCTACCATACCAGTGGCGTCGGAAAAGGAAAAACGGGCGCTCCAGTCTCTCCCCTCCCCCCCCAGATATTTCGGACTGTTAAAGTAAACAATGCGGGGAAAGAGGCCATGGTCGAGCTTATTTTAATCCGAAATTATTTATGCATATGTATAGCTACTGTCGCTCTTCACTGCATAAAAGATCACGTGGATGGTCATTGTTAGAAACTCGTTGTCAGAAGGCGCTACTCGTCGCATGCTCGGTGGCTCGGAAGTTCAAAGCTATGTCTTTTCGACCTAAAAAACTGTGCCATTGGTAAAAAATAATAAATAAATAAACATAACAATAAATGCAAAAATGAAAAGCTGGAGAGAAACAAAAAAAAGAAAAAAAAACGATCAAGAACTCGCCGGAAGTGTTGTATTCTTGCATATTCAGAGGCCCAAAACTATGAAACAAGTTTCTCCTACCAAAATGTGTACAGGCCAAAAGAAACATGTCACAGAACGAAAAATAAGAAAAAAAATTAATTTTTTTTTTTTTTTATGACGTGCTGAATTTGAACAATTTTAGAAATCTTCTGCCATGAGTTAATTTATTCCTCAACGTGAAAAAACAATAAATACATTATTTTGTATTCTGCAGATGGTAATGATTATGTACTGTCTGTGATGTTAATTTAAATGCGATACCTCAAACAACGTAGACGAAACAAATGACCAAGTTTAGGGCACAATTGCTCGTAGATACATGTTTGGATATTTCTTCGAAACTCGTATTGAATAACAAAAATCATATCTTAAGACGACACTTACCTAGGCTATACATAGATTATTCTTAAAAAGTTTAACATCTCTACCATAAATAGCTTCGGCTATAGCGCGCTTCAAATATGGCACAAACGACAATTGTCAAAAAGCCCGTCGTCCTTCCTCGCTCCTTCGGGAATCTATTTCTTTAAAACCAAGCATGCCAGATGATTGAAATAAACGGCATTGTCTTTCGCAAGGAATGCGGCACCGCATGTAAAATTGAAAAAAAAAAAAAAAATTACGAATGTACTTTACTGCTTGAATCTAAATTAAACCGCCTGCCGGTCTTTCGAAGTTCGACAAACTTCGAACTTTACCCTAAAAGTTTGAAGTTCGTCGAACTTTAGATTTTTCAGGAATCGAAAGTTCGACAATTTTCGAATTCTTTAGATTAATAAGTTCGAAGTTCGAAACTTATCGAATTTCTTAGCATAGGAAGTTCGAAAGTTCGAAAAGCTTCGAACTTTTTAGTGCAAGAAGTTCGAAAGTTCGAAAATCATCGAATTTTTTAGTCTATCAAGTTCGAAAGTTCGACGAGCATTGAATTTTGCAGCGTAATAAGTTCGAAATTTCGAAAAGCGTTGAACTTTTTAGTTTAATAAGTTCGAAAATTCGACTTCCGTCGAATTTCTTGATATAGAAAGTTCGAAAATTTGAAATCTTTCGAACCTTTCGAACCGCTTGATTCGATCATCGAACCTTCGGTTCTAAAAAAGTTCGCGGCATCCCTATCTGAAACCAATTTTAGCCCTTTGCAACGCTTGAAAAATATTGCCCAGGACACAGTTTCTTTTAGAAGAACACAGAGCGTTCCACCCAAAAAACCCTCCACCAGTAACAACTAAAAAAAAAAACTAATTTTGAGTCATGTATTCGCGTGGAGCAGTATACCGCTAAACAGTAAGACTTCAGCGTACTCGCATCGAAAAAAGAATTAAAAGTGTTCTCAAAGATGAAAGGCATGACGGTCTAGTGCAACAAGCTTCCACAGCGAAGGCGTAGGACCTGGTCCGCTGCTTCGACGAGGTTGTCGCCAGCGTGCACAGGCCTCCGAGAGTTTTGTCATACAGTTGCGGTAGGTTGTTTAAACTGTTCATCTACATAATATGGTCAGAAGGCGGAAAACAGTTGCTGTGCCATCGCACATTGCCCATACGGCCATACGGCTGTCTCCGATGCCTCCACCGTGCTTCGGTACCGACAACGTTACTAAAACACTCAGTTGGGAAACTCTCCGTCGAAACCTGGGCCGCTGGCGTCCACCGAGACCCAGCTAAATGCGACAACAGCGCCACTCTTTATCATTTGTCTGTACTGTGGTCACCTTGAGCTTTTAGAAAGCCTTTTTTTGCGAAAAAACAAACAGAAAAGACTTTTTTTGTAGTAACTTTTATTGGAGTTCAGTACAAAATGAAGGGCGCGTGATGTTTTTAAAAGCTTTAGTTTGCAAGGTTTTGTGGCACAATTAATATTGTTTTTATACAACCATGCCTCAGCGGTGCTTTCAGGTGGCGCGTCCCGACCTAGGTGCATTTTAACTTCGGTAGCAAGACGAGGCACGTCCGCAGGGGAGATGGGGGTGGCGCTCCTGTAACCTCTTCCACAGTATCTGTTCTGGCCCCAAAATGGCCGATTAAAGCCAAAATAGAAGTGACGTGCGGTTCCTCGAATGGCCGCTGCGGGAAAAATGGTGGCGTTGTGTTCGTCATTAGCTCGGTGCTGGAGTACAGATCGGAGACACTTTTCGAAGGCAGTCTCTATGGCAGTTTCCGAACTGAGTGGTTTAATAACGTTGGGTACCGACAACGCTTGCCAACATTAAAATGGCGACGCTCTCAGTGTTGTCAGACCACAAAGCAATTTCGCATATAGCCTATTGATGAGACCTGTTCAATTTCATGTTGTAGGCAGCAAGTACCCATGCGTTTTGGCTATCTTATGTGGCGTTTTGGCTATCTTATGTGGTCAAATATTTTCGCCAGTTAAAAAAAGCACTGAGACGCTCCAAAAAAAAAAAAAAAGTATTTCTTGCCAGGCACTGATTGGTTATTTTAGTTAATACAGTAAAAAAAAAAGTTATTAATTTTTTCAGTGAATATAATTAGTTTGTTTTATTTGCAACTGCTCATAAAATTAAAATAATCCTTTGCGTAAAACAAATTCTCCAAACCAAAACATGCTTGTATCAAGGTCTGGCCACACTGCCCGTTAAGAAGGGAATAGCCAACAGATCCAAATCCAAATCCAATTTTGGAATTTTGGAAGGATTCTTGCTTGGGTTGCGCGCGTTCCGTCCGGTATCTTTATCAGATCGAAGGCATCGAATGCTAGACGAAGCAAGCGAGCGGTTGAGGCCGGATCACGAACAGACCACACACCCACAGTGTGTACACACCGCTGAGCAGCCGGTACTACAGAAAACGAAAGCCGGGCGTCGCCGGGACGTTAATTTCCGCCGGCTACGGGATGGGTGCTTGTAGCGTGATCGGCTGCCGCAATCGAACTGGCTTTTCTTCGGCGGGGGTTACCTTTCACCGGTAAGCCCTTGGCGTATTACACACACATAGTTTTACGGTAACAGGAATCGATCAACAATTCTCTTAGATTTCCGACGGTCGCCGAACTGCGGAAACGGTGGATTTCGGCCGTTGGTCGCAGCGGTGGCTGGACCCCATCGAAGTGGAGCGTGGTGTGCTCCGTACACTTCCATCCTGCGGACCGCTACATGAGCATTTCGGGTCGTTTTCGCCCGAAGGGTAATGCCGTCCCATCCATGGCTTTGCCTGTTCAGGTAAGCGATATCTGTATGATTTCGCACTTCACATGAATTATAATTACATCTACAGCTGTTTATTATTACAGAACACTGCATCAGTCACCGTCGACGATGGAAATGACTGCCACCGTATGTAGCCTTGCATATTGTGCGCGGCATGAAAAATGAACTATTGTTTTTGTAGTGTGTCAAGGTCGGTGTGAGACAGCGCCACGTACAGCTATCTTTTTTGTAGTTATAGTAGCCGGGGCATGGCGCCCTACAGTTCCTAAGTGCGTGATGTTTTTTTACAGGGCTGGGCGCGTGCGTAGATGTTGCAGAGGAAGTGGAAGTGGTAAGGTATTAGCTATAGTGGTGCCGATTTCAGCACTCGAGTTAAATGCTTCAAAGAGAAAGCAGTTTGCTCTGTGCCATGTATGTAATTTATTCTGAGCACCATTTGTCATCCTCACTATCGGTTCATGATATCTGCATGAATTAAAAAAAGAAAAGAAACCGTCAAAAGCACATACCCATAATATCTTATTGTAATTATGACAGGTGACCGGTAAGTTATATGTGTGACTGTGTTGCAACAAAATCAATTGCACTCAGGTTGCAGATGAGCCAACAGAGGCCAGCTACAGTGAACCGGAAGAAGTGGAAATTCTTGGACATGACACTGCCTTAGTTGTGAGTTACATATTTCATATAAAATGCCAGATTATCATCATCTATCGATTAGCAGTAGATATCACAAACCAGCTTAATTAACCTTCTTTTTGTCATGTCATGGCAGGGGCGGATCCAGAACTCCGCTTGGAAGGGGGGGCGGAAAATTGATAAGGATGCTATTCTCCTATTCTTTCGTGTGCACCGGGGGGTCCACCCATGTCAAATTGCCCTCCGAGAAGGGGGAGGGGGGGGGGGGGGGTCGACTATGTTTGGAGGGGGCGGCCGCCCCCGTCGCCCCCCCCCCCCCCCCCCCCTTGGATTCGCCCCTGTGTCATGGCTTGCACACCCCATATGCTAACATTAACTAGCAAGGATCAGTCAGGACCATAGATCGGCATTTTAGAGCCCCTTCATTCACCATCACATCACAAACAAAATCACGTCTCCAAATTCATTCGCATTCATGTCGCAAGGTACTCCGACCTCCCAAAGTCACAGCCCTTCACATCCTCGCGTTCAACAACGCTAAAACTTCATTCCCTTCACATCACGGCTTTCAAACTTCGCCGAGAATTCATCCCCATCACATCACCGCCGCCTCCGAATTCACGGAGTCAGTCACCATCACATCACCAATTCATGAAGTCATTCACCATCACCACGAATTCATCCGAATTCACCATCACTTCCCAAATTCATCCGAATTCACCATCACATCATGAATTCATGAAGTCATTCACCATCACTTCCCAAATTCATCCGAATTCACCATCACTTCACGAAGTCATCCGAATTCACCATCACATCATGAATTCATCCGAATTCACCATCGCATCACGAATTCATCCGAATTCACCATCACATCATTTATTCATCCGAATTCACCATCACTTCACGAAGTTGTTCACCATCACGGTCAACACGAATTCACCCTCACATCATGAATTCCGCATAATTCACGAAGTCATTCAGGTTCATTCTGACTGAATTCGACTTCACTGCTGGCAGCCCTTCACGAGTTCGCAGTTCTTGCGGAGTAGGACCCTGGCGCCTTTTTGTGTCAGCCACTTGAAACCAGGACCTGACTCCGTCGGGGAAGTGTGGTATTTCGAGTGCGCGAAACGCAAAGCACATTGATAGAGCGCCAATCCAGCCAATGCCGCGCTGCGATCGTGTCACGTGAATGTGCTCCGTGCGCCGCCGCGCGGAACCGGCAGGTCATGTGATATGGTCTCGGCACCGGATTAGGTGCGCCTGCTTGTGACGTCGGCTTCGCGCTTCGTCTCTTTTGAAACGATATGTGGCTGCGCCGCGTAGACGAAGCGGCGCCTGCTGCTACTAGTGCCCGCCGCCTTGGCGCCAGCTCGCTGCCTCCTCGTAGTCGTATGTGAGAGTAGTGTCGGATCTAACGCATAGCAAGTAACAACATTACTGGTAACGCATTAGTTTTTTTTACTAACATACTCATTGGAATCCCAAATGACTAACGAGTAAAGTAATGTCATTATTATTCTAGGGAATCTCCTATGAAATTACGTTACCCGTTACTCATTACTTTTGATTAAAAATGGCCGCACGATTGTTTGAAAACAAAATAATTTTTATTCTGTACACTACGTAAAAGTGGCAAAAGAAACCCAACAAAGCTATGTATAAGCAGCGTCATGTCAAACTCCTTCGGAAGACACTTTTAACGTTACCACGACTGGGCCTAAAAACCCCTGAGCGTCCTTGCTAAAATCACCGTCGCCGTACCCTGAGCAGCCGTCTCGCTGGAAAGCGACATCCGCTCAGAAGACAACAGTCTGCCGCCACTCGAAGGATTCTGCCTAATTGTCCCTAGCTACTCCAGCTGGTCACATCATTCTCTTCAAAACAAATAAATTCTCGTTCTGTCAACAACACAAAAGATAAACTCTAAGTTTGGAAGCATTGTTGTTCCCACGCTTTTAACCAAAACAATGGCCGGGTGCTGACGTCTCGTTAATTGGAAATGCGACGTTGGTTTGTGAAGGAATACAATAACGTTTATTTTACCGGATTAACTTTGATTACATGAAGAGGTCTATTTTGCCGACCTTGTCCTTACGGAAGGACAAGGTCGGCAAGGAGCTCAATTGATTCGCGAGGAACCGCTCAGAACAACAGCAAAATTAAATGTCAAATGCCAAAGAAAACGGCTAGCCCTCTCTTCCCCTTCATTGCCACTGCCACCGCACTTCCCTTATAAACAGCTGTTACTGCGAAAGTGCTCGACAAAGGGCCACCTCGCTGAGGCGCGCACGGCTACGCAGTGAGGCTGATGCCCAAACCGCTAAAGTCAAATGGATCCCTGTCGTTTGCGGTGAAGGATGAAAACAACCAGCAAGCAAGCAAGCACCTGCGTAACATGTTTTCCACCTATTCTGAATTCATAACCGTATTCACTATCACGTCGAGAATTAAGTTCACGGTATTCCCATCACAACTTGTCAAGTTCACGAGCCACTCACATCACAAATTCATCGTGTTCACGAGCCATTCACCATCACGTCACGAATTCAATGAGTCATTCACATCACAATGAATTCTATTCAATTCACAAGATCGTTCACAACACATCATGAGTTCATTCAAATTCACGAAGTCATTCACCATCACATCACAACTTCGTTCAACATCACATCACGAATTTATTCAAATTCACAAAGTTATTCACCATCACATCACGACTTCATTCAACATCACATCACGAATTCATTCAAATTCATTTACCATCGCATCACGAAGCCATTCACCATCACATCACAAATTCATTCAAATTCGCAAAGTCATTGACCATCACATCATGATTGTTTTCGATTTCAAGAATTCATTCAGCGCCATTCAGATTTACGCCGTGAATGTGAATGAAGGTGAATGAGCGAGTTCATGAATGAATTTGCCGTGGTATAGTCAGTACATGCAGAACCTGCATTAGTCAAAAGAGCATGTTGGAACTTAGACAGATATTGACTTAAAATCCTATTCTAGTGATCATTATGAAGCTGCACTAATGTATGTACACACTGTTTTCATTTCCAGCAGAATTGAAATAGCCCGAGTTAATTCTTCACTGTTCTTTCCAGTTTTTCTCCAAGCCCAGTGCAGCAGCCACTGACGTCTCTAAGCCATCGACAAGTTCTGTACGTAGACATTGTACATTGATTGTTTTAAAGCGCAGTTCTAAAGGTTGAACGTTCTGTGCCTGAGCAGGACATGGCAGCGTGTACCACTCGGAGAGATGCTCCTGAGGGCGAACCCACAGCAACAGAGGTGGGTGGGCAGGAATTTTGAATGGAGAGAGAGTTAAGTGAGAATGCAGGCGAGCTGGTTCAAAACTGACATCTTTAAACCTGGAGAGGAGAGAAAGAAAAAGGGACAGTACAACACGAATCTCCAAAACACAGCTAATGTTTATTAGACAAACCACTTTCCATTCACCCAGTCTGAAAATGGTTGTGTTGTGGCTCTTCACAATAATTGTGGCACATGTGCCTAGAGAGTAATGTTTCAACTGCAGTGTTGGAATGTATTTACCTCAGGTTGTGGTTGAACCAACAGACTCCAGTTACATCGAACTGGGAGAAGTGGAAATTCTTGAAGATGAGACCGGCCTGGCTGTGAGTACATATATTTCTAAAGAAGTACTTTTGTTGTTATAAAGATCTATCAAGTAGTAGAGCACCGAAAGCAGCTCTAGTTACCAATGACCTCATCTGCATAAAAATGTATAAAAGATGTGTTAGTTTCATAAAGCTGGAATCCGGAGTCACTTCTCGTATAGGGCACTGCTAAGTGTGGGCTTTGAAAAAGGACCCTACTTTGAGGAATTATGTATTCTTTCTCAACCATATAATGCAACATGTCTTTAATAGAAATGAATGCCGAAATAGAGCATGACAGGGTACCTAAATTAAAAAAAAAAAATCGAAGGTGTTATTTATTTGTTTTTTTTTGCATCTGAATTTTTTGTTTGATTTTTTCCCCATGTTTCCCTAGATATATCACGACTACCGTATCACTGAGATTTCTAATTTATATTTTAAATAGTAATAGCCATATATAAGTAGAATACTGTCTGAAACATGCATGATGGTGATTAAATTATTTCACGAGATACAGGCCTCAAAATTTTGCCATTTGTCATTCGAGCAGTCAGGTTTGGCAATTTTTAGAAAAAGAAATATAATGTAAATAAATATTACTACAGTCGAATCTCGTTAATTCGAACTCGAGGGGGACCGAAAATTTGTTTGAATTAAACGAATTTCGAATTAACGAAAGCTCATTAAATGAAGTACTTACGTGCAGCGCTGCGTTGGGCGGCGCAAGCGCACTGAGCTAACACACGAGTGACAAGTTCCAGGACATTTATTTTCACCGATCACAAAGGGATGTAATCCGTGATGCGTACCTGTACGCGGTTCCTCAGTCGTGAATCAACAAAGGTCGCTTGGAGCTTGGAGACCAGCTGTAACGCGGCATCCGCATTCTCCTGGCAAGAGAAGTAGCGCGCAGTGGTGTCCAGCGCTTCGAGTGCTCTTCGTGATGCTGTGTTTCTTCGCTATTTCCGTCTTGGAAAGTGCGCCTTAGTCAACTTCTTGCAGTATTTTTACCTTCATCGTGAGGTCCTTTGGTGGGTGGTACGTGCCCCGGCTCGCCATGACGCTTAAAAATCGAGAGAACGTCAGTCGCAACGCTCATCGCAGCATTGAAGGTCAATACTATATATTACAAGCAAGCTGTACCCATAGTTTGTTTCTAAAAAAGCAATAAAATTCTCCTAATTTTATCGTTTAAGTTATTCACTTTCAAACGTGGCCCCTCCATCAAAGCGCGTTAATGCAACTGTCTGCCTCTTCGTGCCTTGCAACTTTTCCCTGTCCCCAAACTTTTTTTCTGGTCAAAACTAAGTGTGGATTCATTTATACAAGACACTAGACAATGGCATATAAAAACGTCGAGCAGCCACCTATCTTCGATTTTATCTGAAATCACCAAATATATGTTTCTCTCTGTGTGGAGGTGCATTTTGTTTATCTAAGATGTTTTCATTTTCTGTCTCCAGCTGTCCTCTAAGCCCAGTGCAGTGCCCAGTGACACCACTGAGCCATCAACAAGTTCGGTAAATAGACATTGCATTATTACTGCCTTGACTGGCTAAGACATCAAAGTACACAACTCTTAAAGTTGAACTTTCTGCATCCAAGCAGGACCTGGGAGCACAACGCCCACTAAGAGACACTCCGGATAATGAATACTCCAATACAGAGGTGGGCAAAATTTTAAATTCATTCAACTAGTGCAGTTTGAGAAACTTCATCCTAGATCACATGTTTTTCTTAGCTTTGCTTGGTATGCTTGCTACATTGACTTTTTTTGTTATTATCGTGATCCTTTACTACCTGCAACCGCTGGAAATAAATGATGATTTTACTAACATAAACCTTTCTAACGAATTAGTAAACATTCTTAATTTGTAATTTCTGTGTTTGGTCTTTTTTCTGTACTTTGTAAAGCATGTGTCTTCGAAACTGACTAACAATATCACTATGTTTAGAATGGCTGCTATACATAGATAATTGCATTGTATTCTATTAGAGTAATATGTGTAATAAGTTCAAACGCTGCGAACAACTTTTTTCACATTTAATTATTTCGAAAGCAAAGGGTGTAGGTCTGGCAAAATCCATGTTAGTTACCAGCTGCGGTCATTTCTATCTGACAAAAATTGGGTGATTACAGCAACTTGGATGAAAAACTTGCAAGTTGCATTGCAAAAGAAAATAAATACTGTAAAAGAATATTCACCTCAACAAAGACAACAAGCGTGTTCCGTATATGTTGCTGGTAAATACAACTATAAGCATCTACGAGACTTTTATTCTGAATCGGGACACACCTACAGAAAACGCAACAAACATCTAAGGCTTCCATCCCTAGATGAGGGATTTAATCTCGCATGACTGGCTGCATGGACATCCCAGCTATGTGACTTTTAAGCTTCTCGTCAAAGGAGCCTGTTAAGTTCTGACCGATGAGGATGACCACACTCTCTGGACACAGAATTAAGGTAGCCAATAATTATGTGTAGCACCTGATGACACAAATATAGACTATTCAATAGTACATGGGCAAAGGCAGACATACCTTAAAGGGCAACTCCGCTCGGAGGTCTAATGAAAACAAATGACGGACATAAGTTTAGTGCGACAAATTACAATTGTAGCCAATTCCACACATCGAGGTAACCTTTTTAGCGGACCCAGAGGGATCACCTTTTGTCGGGCAACAACGGGAAAAAGTGATGTCAATTCCGTGTTCCCCTCGCCTTAGTGCCAAGAAACTCCTTTGTTGCGTAACATTTTCAATGGACAAAAGCGAGCGTTTTCGTTCAATCTCTCCTTCGTAAAACTTGATGACGTAGCTGGGCAATCGCAGTGCCGCCCAGTGACGTTATTTGAATGCGGCTCATAGATTGGACCCAAGCCTTGCATGAGCACTCGATTCGGGCTCATGATAATCAATAGCTGGACAAGCGTTCGGGTAGTGGCCCGTGTCCAATCGCTGCAATGACGGGAATAGCCGAACCATAACAATGACTGGAACATGGCGTGTGTCCTGTGCTTTGCCAACCCCAGCGCGTTGCCACGATCAACATTGGCGGCATGTAATCAGCTCCAGGTCACATGGCCTCTTGTTCTGGCTGCGAGTTGAGGGAGTGATCTCTACTGGTATTTTTAATTTTTTTCTGTGAGTTTCGTTGCGTGTGGTGAAACACGAACGCTTGTTTCATTGGTCATTAACGTTGGGGATTCGTTTTAAGCGGTATTTGTGCAGAGTACAAAAATTGTTGCATCGCCCCTTTAACGCTGCTATCTCAGCTGGCGACGCATACAAGGAGGTTACTGACCGCTGCAAAGTGGAAACGGCTAGATTGATGAGAGACGCTGCTTGCCAAAGGCACAATGCAGAAAGGCGAATGCGTGCTGCGCTTCGTTGTTAGTACGAGCACTGGCTATGAGCATCATTGGAACTTATTTCCTCAGCAAAAGTGAAAAATGCCGGCACTCGGCACACTAATAAGTAGTCCAAACTGGTCCAGACCCTGCGGTGGCACGACACTGACGACAGCAGCAATGTTGCCAATGTAACCTTCAGGCCAGTTACCTACAAAACTACACACACTGCCGAAAAACAAATGATATTTCGTGATTCAGGGTCGCTGTCTTATAGCTAAAAGCAGTTATGACCCAAAAATTATAAAAAGATTGAGTGGAGTTGCCCTCTAATCTGCTTGCCTTTGTCTCCAATCCGGATCTACAATGGTCACGAAAGGCTCTATGCAAGGGGAGCGAGAAGTACCCAACTGTGACACAAATTTGGGACATTGACAATGAATCTGTTTATTAAAACCTGCATTCTTACAGGCTGAGCCTGCTGACGACACTTCCGAAGAGGCCTTCTTGCGGAAAGAGCTTACACGCTACCGCAACCTCCAGACAGCGAGCAAGAAAAAAATCAAAACACTTCAGCAGTCTCAGCGACGCCTCAAAAAGAAGCTAGCCAAGATGCAGGATGTCATTGACACTCTTACCAAGAATTGCATCTGGACTGATGAGAATGTTTGGATACTTGAGAGCCTCGGTAAAGCCAACAAGGACCTGCTGAGACGTCAAGTTGCAAAGAAGACTGGGGCACCTCAGCCGCTCACGTATTCACCAGAACTGCAGGCGTCTGCATCAAGTGCGACTCGACCCCAAGAGTCGAGACCTCACAGCGTTCATCACGCATGAGACTTTTTTCACTTCAAGCGAGTTTGCTTCGGCCTGGCCTCTGCGCCGGCTGCATTTCAGCAAGCCATGTCGAAAATCCTTAAGGACTGCCCCGGCGTACAGTTCTACCTGGATGACGTGATCGTCTACGGGGCGTCACCTCAAGAACATGACGCACACCTGCGTGACGTCCTCCGAAGGATCAAGTTTGCTAGAATGAAGTTGAACCGAAAGGGGGTTTTCCGAGTCCCAACTTTGTCTTTCTTTGGCCATAGTCTATCTGCGGAAGGCGTAGCGCCCCTTCCAACCAAGAAAGAAGCCGTTTTGAATTTTCCTACGCCGTCCGATCCGGCGCAACTCGAGGCATTCCTCGGTTTAGTGGAATATTACAGCAAGTTCATTCCACACTGCGCGACAGTGACCGAACCGATGCGTCGTGTGTTGCACAAGGGCAACTCTTTTTCCTGGACGCCTGACGTTGAGAGAGCCTTCCACAAGGTCAAGACTGCTTTTCAAGAAGCACCCATCCTGATGATTTTTCAGAGGACGTTGCCAGTCATCGTGTTGACAGGCGCTTCGAACTACGGCCTCGAAGCAGTTCTGCAACAACAGCACGGGCAGAAGCTCAAGACTGTGGCCTTCGCAAGCCGTTTCTTGACGGACACCGAGCGGAGATACTCCGTGGGAGAGGTGGATGGGTCGCAGGTGAATGGGTTGCTGTTTCAAGCAGAAAAGATTGTTATGCCAACCAGTCTGCGTGACCAGGTCATCGAGATAGCTCATGAAACTCATCAAGGGATCACGAGGATCACAGGCCTCATCAAAGAACTCTACTGGTGGCCTCAAGTATCTCTCTACATCAAGCAGTATGTACAACATTGCACAATCTGTCAGTCTACAGACAAACCTGCGAAGACATACCAAGCACCATTACAGCCAGTCAACTTTCCATCTTGTCCTTGGACAGAGTTAGGCATGGACATCGTCGGTCCGTTTGAGCGCGCTTCGCGCAACAAACATTTTTTTATAATTCTTGTGGATTATCACAGCAAGTGGCCGGAGGCCATGAGTGTCCACAATGTCACGTCTGCGTCTGTAATAGACTTCCTGAAGTTGGTCTTCGCACAAGGGGGGCTACCGGAAGAAATAGTCACCGACGACGGTCCCCAGTTTATCTCTAAAGAATTCAAGGAATTCATGAAGACTCATGGTATCCATCATGCCAGGGCATCCCTGTACCAGCCTCAAGTGAATGGACAGGTGGAACGCTTTAACCGCATCTTGAAGTCCGCCATTCAGTGGGCTGCCGTACAGTGACGTAACCTCCTAGAAGCCGTCACGGAATACTTGGGAGTGTACCGTGGCAATCGTCACGCTGCGACGGGAGAGACTCCTACGTTCTTGCTTCACGGCAAAAACCATCGCAACAATCTGATATGTTTTTATTGACGCTTTATTACCAGAATGGGAACGACGCCGGGCACATGGCTGTTGTGTTAGCTGAGTCACACATGTGTGTGTCAAGGCCGGTTCGTGAGAGAATACAAAGTACCACGAAGGGGGTGCCACCATCCAGTGATCTCTAAATACATAATATGTCCTTTTTTTTTTTTTGACAAGAAGAAAGTTTGTGCACATTTTAAGAGTTCAGAGTCTACACATTCAGCGATACCTTGCTGGCGGCACAACTCAACGGCCTGATCAAGTGGTTCTGGGTACGCGGGACTGCTGGGCAGGACTTTGGTGAGGTTGGTCCTTGGATGTGAGTTGGTAGTAGTCCTCGGGGGTCGCATTGCTTTTCCAAGCGAATGGTCGGATGTGGAACCGATTTCTTCTGTAATCAGCCCCGTCTTCTCCTTTGATTAGGTATGATCGTGGCTGTGGTCCGACTTGGATCACAATTCCGGGTTTCCGTTTGTGGTTTCGACGGGAATAGACTCTCTCGCCTTGAGTCGGAGGACGTAGTTGTTTGCTGTGTGCGTCACCATGTTGGTGTTGATGCTTTTGGCGGAACTGAAGGCGTGCTTGAGCCTCCTTGATGTTGTAGTGAGGCTGCAGTTGCTGCGGAGCAGCTGGCTGGAGGGTTCTGATTCTGCGGCCCATCAGTAGTTCCGCTGGGGAGAGTAGCTGATCCATTGGTGTGTCCGTAAGCTCCATAAGAACAAGCGACAGGTCGTTGCCTTCCTTCAGTGCCTTGGTCAAGCTGTTTTTCACTGTTTGAACTGACCTTTCTGCAAGTCCATTAGACTGCGGGTAATAAAGAGAACTTGGGTTATACATCACGTCCCAACTCTTAAGAAACCATTTGAATGCTTCAGAGTGGAATGGCGGGCCGTTGTCACAGACCACTTCTTTTGAAATGCCGAATCGAGCAAACTCCTTTTTAAGGGCTGCGATCACTCTGGTAGCAGAAAAGTCCCTCATCTGCTCTACCACAATGTACTTGCTAAACTAGTCCACTACTAGTAGGTAGGTGACACTGTGGAGATGGAAGAAGTCAATGACAACGATTTGCCATGGTCGTGTTGGAAGCCGTCTGTCTTCCAGGGACTCTCGTTGGTTCGACTGCTGGTGTTGCTGGCAGAGTTGGCAGTTGGAGACCATTCTTTCGATGTCGCCGTTGATTGTTGGCCAATGCAGGGTTGCACGTGCCTTGTTTTTTGTAGCAACGATGCCTTGATGTGCAGTGTGAAGTCGTTTCAGACCATCGCACTGACAAGGACTGGGAATGACGAGTCGTCTTCCTTGAAAAATGAGGCCATTTGATATGTGCAATTCATCCTGACAGTGCAGATATGGTTTGGTCAGTAGATCAACTCTGGGATGTTTCGGCCATCCGCTGAGAATGTACTCTGTGACTTTCTGAAGTGCTGGGTCCTTTTCAGTTGCAACCCGAAGTTTCTGTAGCTTCTGTGTTGATGCAGTGATCAGTGTTTCTACCCTACACTCTTCTAGGTCTGACGTCTCAGCACAGACCGAGGTGTCTGGTGCACGTGACAGGGCGTCTGCAACTGTAAGATGTCTGCCTGGCACATACACGAGGTGCACGTCATGCCTTTGGAGCCGCAGAAGCAGGCGTTGTAGTCGGGGGAGTAATGACGTCAAAGTTCTTTTTAGAAAGTCCAATCAGTGGTTTGTGGTTGGTGTGCACTTCCATGGGTCTGCTTTCTATTGTGCTCTTCGATGTTCCTGGATGCAATGAGGATGTCGTTGAAATAAGAACAAACATTCTCAATTACAGAGAAGATGCCGTCCATGGCTCGTTGAAAGAGTTCAGGTGCACTTTTGAGCCCAAAAGGGAATGTCAAGAATCTGTACCGTCCTCACGGTGTGATGAATGTGCACAGTGTGGAGCTGCGTTCATCAAGTGTTAGCTGCCAAAACGCTGACTTTGCATCCAGAACTGTGAAGACTGTGCAGTTGCTGACGTTGGCAAGGAGCTCATCCTGTGTTGGTATGCTGTAGTGTTCGCATTTGATTGCATCGTTCAGTTGTCGGGGGTCCAGGCACGGCCTTAACGTGCCATCCTTTTTTGTGACAACCACCAGGGAGAGGACCCAATCTGTTGGTTCTGTAACTTTTGTGATAATCCCCTTCATTTCCATTTGGTCAAGTTCATGCTTCACTTTTTCTTGAACAGCAAGAGGGATCTTCCTAGGAGCTGCGACGGTGGGCACCGCATCATCTTTGAGCGTGATGGAGACAGTTCCAGGTAGCTGACCGATTCCTTCGAAGACATCGGAGAAGGAGTCTAGAATAGCCTGGGTGCTGCTGGGTGGGGAACAGTCTTTTCTGGTTGTGCCACTGTTCACCGAGTGCACTCCATTGAGGCGAGGATCAGCTGGAGGTCCTGGCATGCAGATGCTCCGAGGACTGGGACTACATCTTTGTTCGTCACCAGGTACGTCAAAGTATGGCTCTTGCCTCTGACGAGTGACCTAAGTTTGCACTCACCCAGGATTGGTAGTCGACTGCCGTCGTATGTAGAAACTCTCACATTGGACACGGTAAGTGTTGGCTGTTGGCACTTTACGAGTGTGCTCTGGGCAATAATGTTCACATCAGCTCCTGTGTCGAGCCTGAAAAAATCCAGCTCATTGATGGTAATTGTTTCAGTCCATTCAGATGTTGTGTGGAGCTTCTTCATGGTCAGGCTACCAAGTCAGACGGGTTTGGTATCCAAGGTAGACACTGCGTTGTTCTTCGAGCCGCGTCCACGGCCTCTCTGGCGGCACACTGAGGCAAAGTGTCCGATTTTCTGGCAGGAGTAGCAGTTGCCTCCATGCACTGGGCAGTTCCGTGGTGGATGACTGGTGCCACATCTTGAGCGCGTGCACTGGGCGGTTTGGGTATGTTGAGCAGAGCCGCTGGTCTGTGGCCTCGTACGATGCGTGCTGGTGCGAGATGCTTGGCTTTGCTGTCTTCCACGGCGAGAGTCATAGCGAGATAGACGATCCATGGCTTGCTCTCCCTGTTTATTCTAAACGTCGCGAGCATCTTGCTTACAAATTTCGGCAGCTTTGCATGCTGATATAGTCTTCTCTAGTGTCAGTTTCGGTTCTCGGAAAAGACGCTCCTGCAGCGCATCGTCTCTGATGCTGACGATGATGCGATTGCTGAGTAGGCGGTTCTTTTGCGGTCCAAACTCGCACTTACACGCTTGTAACTTCAGTGCTGTCACAAAGTCGTCGATGGTTTGTCCTGGTCGCTGCACCACCGTGTCGAACATTGCCATTGCTTGGGTCACGCTTTTGTACGGCATGTACAAATCGTCGAACTGCTGAAGAATCGCCGCAACGGAGTCCGATCTGTTTACTTCAGGGAACGTTTGCTGGATACAACGTGTTGCTGGTCCGAGGACATGGAGAAGGAGTGCTTTTCTGGCTGCGTCAGGCTTTTCTGTGAATTCGATAGCCATTTCGTAAATGGTGAATGCTGCGCGCCATTCTTCCCGCGCGATGGCTGGGTTGTCGCTGGGCTCGAAAGGCGGTGGAGGTTGCAAAAAGGCGCTTGCCATCGTTGTCGGCTTATGTGGCAGAGGTCTGGGCGTCGTCCGTTGTTGCGGGTGCTTCTGACACCATGGTATATTTTTGGTTGACACTTTATTTTGAGAACGGGAACGACGCCGGGCACATGGCTGTTGTGTGGCATAGGGTTAGCTGAGTCGCACTTGTGGGTGTCAAGGCTGGTTCGTGAGGGAATACAAGGTACCACGAAGGGGGCACCACCATCCAGACGTCTCTAAATACATAACACCATCTTCATCTTTTGGGGCGTCCAACCCCCGAACCCCAACTTCCAAAATCCATGGTTCAAGAAAAACTTCCGCACACACTCAAAAAATATCAAGAATGCATGAAGATGTATTCAGACAGAAGACGTGCTGTCAAGCGACCTACATTCGTTCCTGGACAGACCGTCAAGGTCAACAAACCTTGTCTCAGAGGCAAGCTGCAGATGAAGTATGCTTCTCCCCACAAGATCCAAGACCAAGTGGGTCCAGCCACGTACCAGCTGGACAATGGATCCTGCTGGCATGCTTCCAAATTAACCCACACGACGCTTCAACCTACATTGACCAGAGCATCCTGGTTTCGGGAGGATCTGTTCCCCCCCGGAGCCCCCTCTTTCCACTGTAGTTCCACCTGCAGTCCTGCCGGCTCTTCCAAAGCCACCTGTTCCTGGTCCTGCCAGCCCAGACACCACGCATCCAGATCCCAAGGGTCAACGCCCAGCTTCGAGGCCTAAGTTCCGAGGGTCCTACTGCAGCTGGAGGTCCCCTTCCCGAGTGTCCTCCCGAAAACGAGGTACCTGTGCTTGAGGAGAATGCTCTGGCAGCCGAGCAGAACTTGTCCCCTGGGACGTCTGCAGACGCCAGCTGGTCAGATGCCAGCTGGTCATCCAGCTGCACAGAGACGGCTGCTGAGGGTGCAACGTCCAGCACCTCCTGTGACTGGTCAGATGCCAGCTGGTCATCCAGCTGCACAGAGACTGCTGCTGAGGGTGCAACGTCCAGCACCTCCTGTGACAGTTCAACAGTGCCATCGCCTGTGAGAGTGTCGTCGACACCACCCGTCACGACACAGCCCACATCCCCTCCCAGACCGGAGCCTCCCGAGCCTCGACATGTGGATGTTTCAACTCCCCCCCACCATGGCCGTCCGCACCGCTTGCGGAGACTGCTGGAACAATTTAAAGACTATTTAGTAAAAATTGTGGACTTTACATAGCATACCAGGAAGCGTAAAACACGGCTATGCAACATAAATACAGTTTATTTCGCAACCATGGCATCAAAAACTGGTTTGTAGCACATATGCAACATCATGCACAGTGGCACTCAAGCGGTGTGAAAACTTTTAAAGCAGTTCTTGTCTCTATTGAAGCACAAGTGTACGCCACACTTCTCGCATTGCACGAACGTGAATCCCTGACATGTCGGCAGCTTGCATCGCTGACGTTTCGATTTCCATGTTGGTAAATGACCAACATTATCAAGGCGGACATCTCTGCAGGGAAGTGCCGCTGTGGAACCTTTCCTTTTTTTCGCTTCTATTTCTTGTTGCAAGTTGTTGCTTGGTCTGCCACGCTTGCGCTGCATATTTCGGCCCTGTTTGCACAGGCACTCTGCTACTTCTGCTTTGAAACTAGCAAGTTCTGTGGGCTTTTCCTTGGACCCCCTCAGTTTCTTTGCCCTTCGAGAGAGTAGCCATGCATTCACGACGGCCAGGTCAACAATGTGGAAGAATATCCTCAAGTACCACTTTTTGGATCTCAGGCTTGATCCTATATAACCCGAGCAAGGAGTCCAGCAGGTCAACACCGCCCATGTGCTTGTTATAGACCTGTACAACATGGGGGCAGGGGATGATGATTTCTTTCTTTTCCTTCCCAGACCAGCGCTTGGCTTCTCCAGCGGGCTCACTACCAGCAAAGGTAGAGAGTAGGTTTACTGGCTTCTTGTCCATCCAACGGACAATTGACATATCGATGTCATCTATCTTGGTAACCTTCTCCACGTAGGTCCCTCGTCCCGCAGATTTCATTTCTTTTTCAGAAGGAAGAGTGCAGTTGGGAACCCTGTTTGGGCGAACAGTACCTAGGCACAATATTCCTTGTTTTGCGAGCTGGACTTGCAGTTTCGGACTATTGAAGAAGTTGTCGAAGTACAGTTGGTGTCCAACATTTCGTGGAATAGAACGCGCCAGTCTTATGACGACGTTGCTGCTGCATCCCAAGTCCACTTCGTCCGCACGGGGAGTGTTGTCTGTCTTTCCTGTGTATACCTCCAGATCGTAGGAAAATCCAGAAACACCTGACAAGACGTAGATTTTGTATCCCCACTTGTGGGGTTTTTGAGGGTTGTATTGCTTGATACAACTGCGGCCCTTGAATGGAACTATTTGTTCGTCGACACAAAGGCTCCTTTCCATCGGAATTTCCTGGAACCTAGCTTTTACCATATCAATGATGGGCCTGATGCGATACAGTTTGTCATCCTTGTCAAGTGTGCTCTTGTCGTTGAAATGTATAAACCGCTTGGTTTCTTCAAACTCGTTGACGCTCATCACTTCAGTAACCTTGTCAAACTGTAAGGCAGAAGACCAATAGGATCGCGTCCTTGGCATCTTGGCAAGCGACATGTAAAGCACCACGCCAATAAATTCCTCAATTTGCTTTGGCGAGAATTTTACTGCATGCTCTGGCCTGCTCTGGACGGAGTACAGCGTGCTCTGCTCTGCGATGTGCTGGAAAATGTTGTCTCCAATGAAGTACTTGAAGAACTGTATAGGCAAATCCAGGTTCATTACGTCGCTTGGCAAAGTAGTCTGTCCAGAGAATTCCAGATCTGCTTCGGTTTTCTTTAGGCAACCTTTCTTCCATCTGACAACGGGCCGACTCGAAGAAGCTATGGATGGTGGTAGTTCTTCATCTTCGTCGACGCTCGCATCCTCGTCACTTGGAGCTCTTGACGTGGCTTGCGAAGCGGGAGGGAGATCTGCAATATTAAATCGGCAATCCTGTATGATGCGTTGATGAGATTTACACCTCACATGATTAGCCATTGAAACACTTACAGTCAGGATCATCATCTGACAGATCCTCATCCTCGCTTTCGGGAGGAGGGGGCACCCCATAGAACGTCCGTGTCTCCATTCTTGAATTTCTAAAATAAGGTTCAAACGGATTTACTGCAACTTAGACAATGAGGTCATTGTGAACAACAGATTTGAAGCTTCAAACAGCATGCGCTTTATGATATGGCGCCAAGCGTGCCCCGTAGCTGACATAGTACAATGGGTGCATGTTGTAGCATATCTGCTACAGAGCTCTTTTCTTAAATAAAAACAGTCTTAGTGCCTTTCAGCAAGAATCATTGAATGTAATGGAATCCCAGGTGCTTAAAGAAAACGCACAAATTATGTTCGCTTTATAGAAACAGCCAGTCAACTGAAAATAGCGCTTGATTTCACTTGAAAGACGCGAAACTCACCTTCACGTGCGTGACGCCATTGTTTTTCTGGCAGTGGTTGGTGAGCGCTCTCCTAGATGGCGCCAAATGCAAGGAGCGCCCAGAAGCTGTAGCAGATGTGCTATATAGTGCGTACGGTGTCCAAAATAAATTCCGTTCCGAAATATTAACTCTTTTTCGGCTTGTAGCATATCTACTACACTATGCAATATAGGGTTAAGAGAACTTTTAGATTAATTTCTACAAGTGCATAAATGAACTATTGGGCTCTACTCAGAACCAACGTCGGGGAATTCTTTTTTGTGGTGCGTACAAAAGACAATTTGAGAAGACATGACTTTTTTCAACGTTTCCACATGTCAGTGAACAATTTATTTTGTGAAACGTTTGGTTTTCTTTTCTCGTAACATGGCAGTAACAGTTATGTGACTGGCTACTCGCCCAGTGTTCTGCTCAATGTTTTTTTGCCAAATTTTATTTAATTCTGCCCTTAAGGTTTTGGCCTTACGAGATGGTATGTCAACCAGAGTGTTGAACCTACATTTTCATTGCTTTGGTTCCGATTCACGGCTTTCGGTCCAGTTCCGGTTCAGTTCTAGGGAGCAAAGATAACGGTTTGAGCCGGTTTGAATGGCCAAACTGAGAATACATTTTTCGCATTTTTTTGGGACAATAGGCAATTTTTCAACAGTTAAACGAGTAACTATATAGCTTTTTATCATTCGTATTATTTACTTTTATTTTCAGGTACCAAAAATAGATTTTGTTATTTAATTTCAATGAAACAGTAAAAGAAAAGCTAGATTAACTTCTATGACTCAATGTCTGTAGTTTTATCTCAGTTGCATATATTTTACGTGAATCGAAAGGTTATTAGTCTGGTAGGTCACCTAAATACCTGTGATTGGTACAACTTTACGTCACAGTATTAAAAATCGAATCCTGTTGGGCTCTTGAACTTGGAAATTAATTGCAGTGCTTTAAATCATGAAATGAGCACATCCTTGCCATTTACGTCCTGAAATCTAGTTTACAAAATATGTTACACAATATACTATATGATGACGACGCAACTGAGCTAAAAGCGATATTTTCAAAATGTCGGGAAAGGTTTAGGACAATATCTTTCAGTCTACCTTTATTGAAACACTGAGCGGCAATCACAACGCTTGCTTTCCTGACCAACATTGTCTGCACTCAGCACCGTGACGCAGGCGAATAATCATAAAGAAAAGAGTAACCTTCGTACTCGAATTGGATCTGGCCTAAAATAGCGCGTACAGAAGTGAACATTTTCGACATAGTTTGGCGTTTGAGGTTTGTTCATGACAAGATGTTGGTCAGTTCAATTTCTAAATAAGCATCACCCTTCCTAATTTTTTTTTTTTTGTTAAATAGAACAAAGTAGTATTTTATACTCTGCTCGACATTGCAGCTGCTTAAAGGGGTCATGAAACGATTTTCCTACTTCTTCCTCCTTAGCTTTAATCCTCAACTCAAATGCGAATCGTGAAATCACGTGGTCGTGACATTCCTTCGGCACCGGTGCGATGACTCCTAGCTTCCACCGTGCTTTTTATGCACACCATAGAACTTGTCATTCCCCAGTGACAATAAGTTCCGTCAGGGCACTCATTGGCCACGAACGCGAATCCAAATATTCGTCGACGGATTGATTGTTGACGAGCGCATACGTTCGAGTGACGCAGTTCTCGTGTCCAATGCGTGAGCTGGGCTCTACTGACGTCAGTTTGGCGCCGGTGACGCGCTTTTGGAACCGTGGATGTATCATAGTGAAAAGGCGGAGAGCTTTCGAAGGCAAGAGGGTACAAAAAAGTCCGCTATATTTTCAAATGTTCGTACCGAAAAGCTGGCTTTTGACTTTCTAGCCTCTTTCTTTTGGCCAACTAAACGATATGCGATTAGTAAAGTCCCAATTTAAAATCATTCATCCCAACCCAAAATTCGTTTCATGGGCCCTTTAATTGGTCGCTTTCTGACGACTGGGCCACGCCCGGCCCGGGCCGTGGCTGGGCAGTCTGGTGTGCCGCAAATTCTAAAGAGTTGATAACAAAAAGTGTGCTCATTGATCTTTTAGGTTCCATGAAAACAAACAAGCGAAATGCAAAACCATTGTGGCGCCATTAAAAAACAAAAAGATGTCTTGCACTTGGAAAGCCTTCAAGTGAATTAAAGGAAACGTATGGATTCCACCAGCATAGTGGGAAAGTGCGGTCAAGAAAAAGAGGGCACTCCAGTCGCAGGGTACATTTTTAGGTACAACATGAGTGTCTTTTTCCTCTGCTTTTCAAACAAAACAAAAAAAAAACTCAAGTGGGAGCTCGACTGCATTTTGCGCAGAAAGCCTTACTCGGCCACCAAAGATAAGCGAACTATACATAATTTTATTCTTATACAGCCTTTCGAAGATGCACTACCCTGATTGTGATTGTTTCTTCACAGAAACATGTAGAGAGGAAAGCTCTCTGTGAAACAAATTTAACAACAAAAAGTGCAATATCTCCAAGAAATGCATAAATAAAATATTGGACACTTTTTTTTCTTCTCGAAATCACTTATGAACTGCATATTTCGCCCATATTCTCGGAGATACATCTTCTAAGTCGGGATATTTATCGTGTCAAAAAAACTCTGTCCAAGTTTAAAAGAAATTTAAATGAAATATGCTCACTTAATGCTTAAAGGGCGGTGCAATGATATTCAATTAGGATGTTTTTCACTTAACACGAGCTTACTGGCGCTAGTGGGACTCAAGGATACTCGCACGCAACGCCACTGGCCAAGAAACTCCTTTGTTGCGCTGTAATTTCGAGGACAAAACCGAGTGTTTTCATTCAATCTCTCCTTCGCAAAACCTAGTGACGTAGCTGGGCGGTAGCAGTACCGCCCAGTGACGATATTTGAATGCGGCTCATAGATTGGACCCGAGCATGGCGTGGACACTCGATTTTGGCTCGTGATAATCGATAGCTCGAGAAGCATTCGGGTAGTGTCCTGTGTCCAATCGCTGCAATTACGACAAGAGCCGAACCTTAACAATGTCTGGAACTCGGCGCTTGTCCTGTGCCTTGCCAACCCCATGCCAACCCCATGATCAACATTGGCGGCATATAATCGGCTCCAGATCACGTGACCGCTTGTTCTGGCTGCGAGTAGAGGGGGGTGAACTCTGCTCGTTTTTCTTTATTTTTTTCTGCGACCTCAATTGCGTGTGGTGAAAAACGAACGGGTATTTCACAGGTCATTAACGTCAGGGATCCGTTCTAAGCGGTATTAGCGCAAAATACAAAAATCGTTGAACGGTTTTTAGGTTAAAGCCTGCCAACTTTTTCGGGCTCATGTATATAATCCGTTGGGCTCGGGCCAGGCTCAGGCTCATATTTAAAAAAATTTGCCGAACGCGGGCCGGGCTCAGTTTCTGTCTAAAAATTCTGCCGGGCCCGGGCAGTGTCTCTTCCGGGTCAGGTCAGGCCGGGCCTGCTCGGGCCGGGCCCGGGCCGTGCCGTGCCTCTACCGGGCCGGGCCTAGAAATTCCGGCCCGCGCAGTGCTCTAGCACGCACCACATGGATACCGAACGTGACACCCGTGCGTCACCGACCTTACCGCATGTCGGCCAGCGAACGAAAACTCGTCCAGAAAGTGGTTGACAGGATGGTTTCAAAGGACATTGTTCAGCCCTCTCCTAGTCCCTTTTATCTGAAGGATGTGATCATTTTTTAGATGCGGAGCATCTCTTGCTCGGGTCTATGTCCCGCGGCGTCGGCGTTGTAGTCGGCACTCGAACTACGCACGCGCAACTCTCCTCCTTCCCTCTCTCCAACAGCTGCGCGTTACTCTCTCCGCTCTCTCTCTCTACCAGCTGCGTGCACTGCGCGTGCGTTCGCCTCTCCTCACACCGCGCGCGCACGCGCAACTCTCCTCCTCTAGTCTCCTCTCCTTCAAGTGTGAAAAAAAAATAAACGGCGAGCGGCGAGCGTTCCAAGTTTCTCTGCCGCGAGCCGCGACGAAGGCTCGCGTAGGGGGTAACGCTAGGGCAGTCGGTGGCGCCATCTCTCGACGTCAGCACGCAACTGACTCTTTCCTCGGAACCAACACGATGCTCCGCATCACCCCATAGTTCCCCTCGGGAAGATGGTGTAATTTTTTTTAACCATCTTTTCCTCCCACCTTACGAGCCTAGCTCACGTACTCGGACTCTCCCGCAATGCAGGTCTTCAATTAAACTCGATGAAGTGCCGCTTTGGAAGCTGCCAGATAAAAATACTGGTTCATTTGGTAGATAGGACTGGCGTCCCACCGTACCCCGACAAACTGAATGCTATTCGGGACTTTCCAAGACCACGCTCCTCTAAGGAGTTTCCAGAGATTAGGGAGTTTTCGCAGATCGTTTTCGCCGTCCCGCAATTCTCTCCGCAACCTGCCATGATACCGAAACTCTACAGTCAAGGCCATCGGCGCGCAGGCGCAGTAGCGTCTTCTTCGTCGCGGAGGGCCTAGCGGAGGGGAAAACGCGGTTTGCGAAAACTCCCTATTATGTTCATACTTTCGAGCTTTTATACACTATTTGGCACACATCGCATATCCACTTAACAATGACCTCCTTAAAAAAGAAATGCCTTTTCCATGACATTTCGACCAAGAAAAGCTCGCTTGCCCATTTGCATTTAATTGCATTATAAACATAAAGAAAAGTTGTTTACACGCTTAAAGACAGCTCTCACAAGCGCCATCCTAGGATATTTTGATGACTGCACCCACCAAGATGCCCACCGGTGCTAGCGGCCACAAAATTTGCCCAATTTCGGCCAGGTATCGGGCAGGACACAACCGAGTGATTCCTTACGCTTGCCGGACCTTTTTTTCCGCAGAAAAAGTACATAATCACAGAACGCGAGTGTTTAGCTGTTTGGGCCGTCACAAATTTTCGGTCAAACTCGTTTGGCCGCTGCTTTTGAGTGATATAACTGACCATCGTGCCCTCTGCTGCTTGTCATCAACAAGATATCCTGTCAGTCGTCTTGAACGGTGGGTCCTTAATTAGAATCAAGACGCTGACTGCCTATTCTGCCACCCTGTGGGCCTAGTTAACTCCTTGGATGACGGCACCGACATTCCTCATATTTCGAACCTTCTGGGCATTAAGGAGTAGCACAATGATCCAGTTCTGCGAGTCATTTTTTCCGATCTCGCATCTGGCAGCCATAGACCCTCTTGTAGTCCGGGATCCCAGATACAAAGGGGTTAGCCGCATATCCGTATCCGTATCCTTATCTCTGCTCTATTTAAGCTCAAGATATCTGAAGACGAAATTTCAGACAATATGGTTTCCCTCTGCTCCCGGTAATCCCCAAGCGCCTACAAATGACAATTCTCGACGAGCTGCGTGATGCTGCGTGCATGATGGTCCGTCATGCGGTAACTTAGTGCTGGTTAGAACCTACGCTCGAGTGAGGCAACGATTCTAGTCATATATCTACAGAACAGTCAAGTGATACGTGGCGTCATGAGATTATTGCCAGCGGCTACAAACATGATTTTTACGTAGGGTACGTTGTTGGGCTAGTTGGTTCATCTTAGTTAAACATATGAAATAGCGCAAAAAAGACAAGAACAAGAAGTATATGCAGCGCTTGTCCTGTATACTTCTTGTCCTTGTCTTTTTGTGCTATTTTATTGTTTAACTACAGCGCTTGTCTGTATACTTCTTGTCCTTGTCTTTTTTGGGCTATTTATATGTCTAACTACAGCGCTTGTCCTGTATACTTCTTGTCCTTGTCTTTTTCGCGCTATTTTATATGTTTAACTGCGCTTGTCCTGTATACTTCTCGTCCTTGTCTTTTTTGCGCTATTTTATATGCTAACTACAGCGCTTTCCTGTATACTTCTTGTCATTGTCTTTTTTTGCGCTATTTTATAGGTTTAACTACAGCGCTTGTCCTGTATACTTCTTGTCCTTGTCTTTTTTGCGCTATTTTATATGTTTAAAACTGCGCTTGTCCTATTTTTTTTTTTATTGAGGTGGAAAAAGGGAAGTCAGAGAAATTAGCCTGGAGATACTCTCCTGACTGGCTACTCTGGTGGGGATGGGGTAGGGGTAAGACAGATATAGAAGAAAAGAAAGAAAAAAAAGGAGTAAAACAATGAAAAGACCACACCTGCAGATTAAACATACACATAAAATAGACTCAAGATAGAGTTCAGTGCAACATGTTAGAGTCTCTTGTCGAGGTCTGTTACTGTCAGGAAACGTATGAGGGCATTCGTAGTTGTCAAGGCGCAGGCTTCGTTATCCCAGGGGCCCAGGAGAAGCTGAATCGTAAGGGCTGTTCCTGGTGGCTGCTTAATGTCTGTTAATAATTTCTGCCGGTGCTCTTCATATTTTGGACATATAATCAGAATGTGTGTAATGTCTTCAATGGTTTCACACTCGGAGCAGTTGGGTGTTTCTAGCTTTCCGATAAGATAAAGGTAATGGTTGGTATAAGATACTTTTAGCCGTATTCGATGGAGTACGGCTTCACGTCGTCTCTTCAGACCGCGGGGGGCTCGAAACATCAAGTGTGGATCGATAAGTTTTAAAGATGAGCTGTCGTTGATGACCTTCTTCCAAAGGTGCTCTGCTTCAGATTTCCCTAAAATTGATGACCTCGTACGAATATCAGATTTTGAGAATGGAGCCAGCACTTGTTGGGGAGATATGTGAGCATGTGTAGCCATCGAATCAGCCATTTCATTGCCTGTTATACCACAGTGACTAGGTACCCATTGAAATGATATGGAATGTCCAAGTGAGACAGTGCCAAAGTGAGCTTTGGGTATTTCTAAAATTAGTGGCCTGTTTGGACTATTTTTTGTAGACGTTGTAGTGACTGGAGGGCTGACTTAGAGTCGCTGACAATAGTCCAAGCACGAGGGGGGTGCTTCTAATATGTATCGAAGTGCCTCACGGATGGCCACCAGTTCGGCAGCAGTACACTCTCAAGAAAAAAGGGTGTAAAATGGTGTATCGTTACACCCTTTGTCCCATATAATACACCCCCAAACTTCAATTCGACGTACACTGCCCTATAGTCGAACAGACGGCCCCAAATTTTACGAGGGGCTTGATAACGGTGCGATATAACTAGGGTTCGGAGTTTTCGGTTTAAACCGATAAAAACCGATAAAGTACGCCGAATTCATTTTCGGAAATCGGTTTTTAACCGGAAAAGGTCAGTTTTTAGGTCGGCATTTTCGATTTAAACCGATAAAACCGATAAAAGTGCGTCGAATCCCTTTTCTAAAATTCAGTTTTTAACCGAAAAGGACACTTTAACCTTCCAGTCGTACTGCACAGCCGTGGCGAAAAAGTGGAACGACAGTGTCTATTGAAACGTGTCCGAATGTATGGGATACACGGATGCCATCACGACGTTTTGGTTTAATGTGCGCATCATCGATCGGAACGTGAAGTCCGAAATGCCCCATGACTTCGCCATGTACGAGCGTGTTTTCAAACTCGTTGTAAGGAAGACTGATTTGATGCGAGCTCTGCATGTTGTGTTGTGCTTCAAAACGGCGCACCGTGTCTCCTCTGGCGGTCACAATTTGGTTGATTGGCCGATTTTGGCTCAGACAGCGCTTCATCTCCTCAGCCTGCCAGTGTCCAGGGTTAGCGTTGAGAAGGCATTCTCGAAGCTCAAGGTCATATTAACAGGAAAGAAAGAGTGCGGATCAACGAGGAGAACCTGGGAAAGTACATCCGTACGTGTACTATAATAAGATCACGTAATCCTGATATACAGACGTGAAGTCCCATGTTTTTTGGCACAGGCCTCATATATGACTTGTTTGTACTTCTGTTTTTTTTTCTTGTTTGTTTTACAGTGCACACATTTGCCAAATAAAGCGTCAATTTATTTTTCAAAATATCTGTGCCGTTAATTTTTGAGTGATCACAAATATCAAAGCTACAAGGATCATCTGATCCGGTGTCCGTTGGTGTTAATTTATATTAACCGAAAAAAGCCGATAAACTTTTGTGGGCGTAAATATACGCCGAAAAAAACCGAAAATTGAATTTTAAAATAAACACCGAAAAAAGTACGCCGAATTTGAAAAAATAGAAACCCAAAACGCGGAACCCTAGATATAACGTTTTAAATAGCTAAAGTACGTATCAAAGACCACACAAAGAAAACACCGAGTTTTTACAGTAGGGCCACGAAAACCCCGATTATGTTTTTTGTAGTCAGTAAAACGTACATTAGCTATTTTAATAAGTTGTACCACACGGCTATCAAGCCCCTCGTAAAATTTCGGGCCGTCTGTTCGACTGTAGGGCGCTGTACATCGAATTGAAGATTGGGGGTGTATTATATGGGACAAAGGGTGTAACGATACACCCTTTTACACCCTTTTTCTTGAGAGTGTAGAGCACATTTTATGAGAGAGCTTATAACCGGCTTTCAGACGAAGCGATGGTGCAACCAATCCAATAGATGATCCATTCTGTGTGGTCGATGCATCAGTATATATATGGCAAGAAGAAGAGTGTTGTGTATATAAATGAGATAAGGAAAGTTGCTGAAGGACGATTGAAGGTAGCGCAGATTTTTTGGTTATACCCGGGATGGTGTTGGAGACTTCGAGGGGGGGGGGGGCAGTAACCAAGGTGGTGTAGTAAGTAACATTGGATTTTGAAATTTCACTGGAAGGATCTCATTATGTTCAATAATAACCTGAGATATGCGGCTATAGAAGCATCTCTCCGGAATGTTTGCTAGATGATGAGAATGATGTCGTGTTAGATGGCGCATATGTATCCGTAGAGTTTCTTGGGTGCGAATAGCTTCGATAGGAAGGCAATGGGATTCTGCTATCGTGTCTATGATTGACGTTGATCGCGGAACCCCAAGACACACTCTAAGAGCCTGGGCCTGTAGTGATTTTAGCATTTTCATGTTTGTTGACTTAAGCCATGCATCACAGGTAAACTGTAGCGTAGGACGCCAACGAATAGGCTGTTATATAAACGGAGAAGAGCAGATGTAAACGTTCCCCAAGTAGTACCGCTTATGAAGCGTCCCAAATTAATAAACGCAGATAGTTTAGTCTTAAGGTGTTTCATTTGCGAGTTCCTTGTTAATCCTTTGTCAATAGAGACTCCAAGAAAGATGTGATTTGGAGCATATGGGGTTTTGTCTCCATTGATGGATAGAGGGAAGCGGTCCATCTTCATTCTTGTAAAAGCCACGGCGGCTGACTTTGCTGGCGCAATCTCAAGCCCGCGAATAATAAGGTACTGAGAAATTCTGGAAAGTGCGTCTTGTAAGCGCGCATGTATGAGCTTCAGTGAACTTGCAGACGTCCAGAGGCACACATCGTCTGCATAGAGTGAAAGGCGTACAGCGCTTGGAAGAATTTCTGGCAGACCAATGAGGGCAATGTTAAAAAGGGCTGGACTTAGGACGCCCCCTTGAGGCACGCCTCTTGTCACAGTGTGACGAGAAGTTTCACCTTCCTTTGTGTTCATATATACTGTTCGATTGTGAAGGTAATCAGCAATCCACGAATAAAGCCGACCGCTAACACCGACAGCTTTGAGCCCTTGTAAAACCGCTGAATGTTTGATGTTATCAAAAGCTCCTCTAACATCAAGGAAGACCGCTGTTGTGAACTTTCCGCGAAATTTCTGATCGTCAACGTGAGTTATAAGGTCCATGACATTGTCAATTGAGCTGCGGCCTTGTCTGAATCCCGTCATAGTTTCTGGATACATCGATTGAGATTCTAAAAACCATTCAAGGCGTGCGAGAATTAACCGCTCCATACATTTGCCAACACAACTTGTTAAAGCAATGGGTCGGTAAGATCTCATGTCCAGTGGGGACTTGCCGGGTTTAAGAATGGGTATAACGCAGGCCGTTTTCCAGTCATGAGGAACACAGCCGCTTGTCCACGAAGTATTGAATACGTCTAGTAAAAGTTGGCGAGCCTCTGGCCCTAGATGTGCAAGTGTACCATAGGTTACCTTATCTGGACCTGGCGATGAAGAATGACCGAGAGAAGCCAGAACTTGATCTAATTCTGGGGCACTAAATACAGTATCCATAATGGTTGAAGAGGGTGTGTCAGTTGAAGTTTCAGTGCTTAAAGGTGGACCACCATCGTTTGTTGCTGACAGAACAAGTGATGCACAAAATTCTTCAGCAATACTTAGTGGCGACTGTTTTAAGAAAAGTGATAACGCATGAAAAGGCATTTTTTGTTGTGGTGGAGATCTTAGTCCACGGGCAATATGCCATATTTTTGTGAGCGGATCACGTGGGTCGAATGAGGCGCACTTTCTTCTCCATTTTTTTCTAGCGAGTTTATCTAAGTGACGGCGAATATGTTTTTGTGTTCGCCTGTCTTCACGAATGTCAGTTGGCAATTTGGTTCTCCTGGCTCGACGTTCTGCTCGTCGACGAATAGCTCGAAGTTTTTCGTACTCTGCGTCTACAACAGTTCGTGAGGACGTGAGTCGGACACTCCTGGTAGCATCTGCAGCTGATTGATGTACGACAGAAACAAACTCTTGGTAAGTATTTGCAGTCTGTATGCACAGTTCTACATTTTCCCGAAAACATGTCCAGTCGATATACGAGGTCATATCATGTCTGGCACTGCTGGCTTTGAAGCCGCGAACTGTAATGTATGTTGGAAAGTGGTCACTGTCATGGCTTTCTATGTCCACAAACCAGGAGTTCTGAGATACGAGTTCACGTGACATGAATGCAACGTCTAAGCAGCTGCTACAGCGACTGCCCCGAAAGAATGTGGGTGAACCGTCATTCAAAATACATAGGTCATAAGAATCCACCAGTTCGAGTAGTTCTCTTCCGCGACGTGTAGTTCTTACACTACCCCAAGCAATATTATGGGCATTGAAGTCGCCAACAACAAGAACTGGTGTTTTGCATTCTCGGATGATATTATCCAGCCGTGTAGTATCAAAATCGCAAGCAGGTGGTATATAGGCTGCTATTACAGTGAACGTGAGCTTGCCTTTCTGTACAGTAACACAGACGTACTCATTGTTCGGATGAGGTGCGATACTATGCGAAATATAGGTTAAGTCCTTTCGTAATGCGAGAAGGACTCGGCTGACGTCAGAATTGCGAGCTGATTGGAATACTTCATAACCCGATAATCGAAAATCTGGCGCTACACGCGATTCGCTAATCGCCAAAATCGGAAACTGACGTTTGAAAGTGAATTGTCGAAAGTTTGAAAGTCTAGTACGAAGCCCTCTCGCGTTCCATTGAAAAACAGTCGCATTTTTAACTCTATCCTCGTATGAAGGGGCATCAGTCATTACCCTGATGTGACCCTCCTGACATCGTTAGAACTATAGTTTCAAATATCGAGATCCCCTGCAAGATGTCTTTCAAGGCGCATGATGGCAGCTGGGCAGTGAGACCTCGTATGACAGAGAAAATAAGGCTTACGACGTCCCTGATTGTCATCGAGCCAAAGATGGAAGGCCCCGTCTGCCGGGGAGGCCTGGCACTACTGGAGGCGTTGCCCTGCGTGCGCTTGTTACCTACTCCTGGAGTTAAACCTGACGTGTCGGAACCCGCTGAAGAGGGAATCAGTTCGTAAGCGGAATTATTGTCGGCTGCCTTTGTACTTGCCGCGGCGGCATATGTCTTCTTTTTCTTTTTTCGAGGTGCTTCTCGAGTCTTCGGGGCTTGAGATGCCGATTCTTCTTTTTGTTGAAGGTCAGGAATGGTGCTTGTATCAGCAGGTAAAGGGTCTTGAGCAGTCTTGTTTTCAGTCGATGGTGGCGTGCGCTTTGGGCCGTGGACAAATCTCTTTGTTTTCGCAAGAGCCGTTAGGCGAACTTTGCAATTGACGTAGCTTGCAGGGTGGTTTCCACCGCAGTTTGCGCACTTGGCTGGTGAATCTCCCTTGCAGTCTTTGGTGAGATGTGGTTGAGAACATTTCTTGCATTTAGTTTCCCCTTTACAATATTTGGCGACATGGCCAAGTGCTTGACATTTGAAGCATCTGGTCGGTGCTTCAATAAATTCAGTTACTTCATGTTTGGTAAATCCAAGATTTACTCTTGATGGACGATCAGAATTTGGGCGAAATGTGAGAACAACCCGGTCTGTTGGTTGCGCAGCTTCATCGGGCTTTCCTCGACGTCGGTAGAGACGGCGGGCTGCAATTACTCCGTCTTGATGTAGAAACGATGCCAATTCGGCATCAGTGTGCCACAAGGGCACCCCTTTGATCATTCCGCCATTTTGAAGATAGGTCCTGGGTACGGTAGCTTGGATTGGAACCCCACCAAGAGAGCGAAGTTTGAGGAGTCGGTCAACTGTGGCGGCTTCGGCAACTTCTACCAGAAGGCCTCCTTTGTTGGTGAAGCGATGTCGTAAAATGACCGCGGCTGCTGCCTGATTTACTTCGGTGCTTAGGCTTAGCGGGTTTTGTTTCTGCAACCGTTGTTCCTCATTCACGGGCGCAAGAAGCACAGGAATACCTGTCGTTCTTTGCCGACGGTGTTCGACGAGAACGAAGCCTTCCAGGTCGCCTTCTGTAAATTCTTGTTCCATATCGTCATTCTGGGACGCTTGTAGTTTCGCCGGTGTCGACGATGCTTCGGGAGAATTGTTGTCCCCGTCGCTGTGTCGCTTCCCTAGATTGAGGCGTCCAGGCTGGGTTTCTTGGTTGGCATGATATGAGTGGTCCTTGTCAGCAGGAGTCTGCTGGGAGCACGAAGGTCCGGTCTCTTGTGCCAGTACGGGTGTACTGGGTTGGGAGGTCATGCCGTGTTTTGGGTTACTTGAAGTAACCCGTACCGCGATGAGCTGCAGTCGGTTGTTCGTGGTCACGACTGATTGCTCAGATTTGTCTTTCTTACGAATAGAGACAGGGCTGAAATCAACGAAAAAGTCAGGAGCAGAGAAAAGGAACGTCTCACCCAGCTGGCTTTCTCTTCTTCCTCCCTGTCGGAATGTTCTCATCCCTTTTCTTCTGTGTTCTTTAAGCGATCTTCCTCTTCTTCTACCTTTGCCTGGAACTCATATCACTACGCAGGGAAATCTTCTCTGAGTTGTGTATTTTCTTTTCCTTTAACGCATTGACCTTTCTGCTGTCGAATGTTCTCCCTGTATACTTCTTGTCCTGCTTTTTGCCGCTATTTTATATGTTTAACTACAGCGCTTGTCCTGTTATACTTCTTGTCCTTGTCCACTTTTTTCGCTATTTTATATGTTTAACTACAGCGCTTGTCCTGGTATACTTTGCGCTATTTTTGCCTATGTTTTAACTACCAGCGCTTGGGCCTGTATTTGTCCTTGTCCCTTTTTTTGTGCTATTTATAGTTTAACTAATCATCCTTTACGTCCTACTGAATTTCTCCCGTCCCTGAATCCTCCAGAACACCCCTCCCAGCGCGTATGAGTGACCAGTTCATCCCTACCTCTTTAAGTAATCATATCACTAGATAGCAGCTGCTACCGACCATACTACCCATTATACGTGATTACAAACTTCAAAGCCCCTTTTGACCGGATCTGCTGTCGATGTCGCTCAATTTCTCCTCTATGAGATTGTCCTCAAGCTCGGAGTGCCTCGCGAACTTCTCTCCGACTGCCGACGGCCTAAGTGAAACTTTGCAACTAAGAGCTATTCTTCAAAAAAAAAAAATAGCCGCGTCGTTGGAGTCACTAAGACAGCTAATAAAACATAAGGCGTCATAATCGCGAGTATTTTATTATCGGTTCGCAGCCAATGAGGTTGCTGTATTAGCCGATAGGAACGCCGAGTCACCAATCACCGAACAGGAAATGTGAATATAGTACAGTTAATGCAAGGATGCAGGCAAGCTGATTAAGAACAATTTTCTGTTCCATGGCCAGAAATTTGTGAGAGGCGCTTCTAGTTCACTTATCTGGCTCCGCGTGGCGTATTCGCCTTTAACTTTTAGGCCGTGTGCGAATTCCCGCCAAAGCGGGATGTGTGACGGGTGAAAAAACAAACAAAAAATAAACTGTATCTTCGGAGATAAAAAAGGAGATAATGAGTGTCTGGCGGTTGCAACATTCTGATAACTTTATCATTCTCCTATCAAACGAAGAACATTGGAGCTTCTAAACAATTTCGCAGAAATCGTCGCACGCATTTCTATAGTTTTTATAGTTGACTTGGAGTGCGACACACTTAGGTACCTTCCAATATAACTGTGTTGTCAGTGAGTACAAGCATAACACATACGCTATTATTAGTGGTTGGTTCCGTACAAGACGTATTTAAGGATTGATTGTCAGCTTATGAATTCCAGGAACCTAATTTTTTTACGCGTTGATTTATATCCACTTTCCGCCTGGTGCAATATTGTCACTAATAAAACAAAGCAGATGAATTTACAGCGAATTTAGAATAAACGTTTAATGAGGTAAACCTGCACCTACAAACTTAGAGGAAGGTGCCACGCATATTGCGTCGGCGACGGAAGGTGACTGACCCGAGACAGCGCGTATACCGTTCGGTATTTTGAATGTTCAGGGATGTTTTGAACAAGAACACATGATGACAGCCGTTAATGGGCAGGGATATTTTAGAACATGATGAAAAAATAGCGCACGAAAAAACGAGGACCGGAACCGAACACAGAAGACAGACAACCGCTATTTTTTCATCATGCTCAACTAGTACCAACTCGCCCAGCTTATCAACTTACTATAGTTTATTTTTGAGAAGAGTACAGAATTAATAAAATAAGGACCAGGGACGAGCGGGATTCGAAACCCATTCCTCTGCGTGACAGCCGCATACGTTGACAACTCCGCCACGCACGCAGCTTCTCTTATTTTTCTGGTTTGGATGGTGACACAAGGTAGTGACACACAATCGCGAAGAAACAGTAAAAGACAAGCCATCTTGGCTAATGTCGAACATGCTAGAAGCCTTTGAGGGTAGACAATAACTAAAAAGGTGGTTGCCACTCAGGTGTAGGTTGCTGGTCCTTATAGCATTTCTTCAGAAAGCACATGATCTCAACAAAATACTTATGCACGGGGCGAACATCGATATCCGCGTGGCGCACAGCCAGCGGCACTACAAATGCTTCCAGTCAAGGCTGTGTTATGAAACCGGAAATCGACTACGGCTGAAGCTGGAAATTTATTTTACCCGCCGAATTCCAGGCTGTTTCCACCCAGAAAAGGACAAATTTCTTGCTGGAAATTAGATTTTTCCTCATCTAGCTGGGAAACTTCCAGGTGGATCATGTACTTCCAAGCTGGAATTTCTGATTTCCAGCATGAGCAGCATCCATTTCCAGCTGTAAACAGGATTTCCAGCTGCTGCTGTATAATTTAGCCTAAAATGCGGCTGGAAATCTTCATTTCCAGCTTGAAGCTGCAGCTTATTTTCATGTGGGAGGCCCAGCAGTACGATCGTGTCGTAAGGAACGTCATTTTACTCTTGTACCGCTCGAAAACGATGGGGCATTAAAGGGCAACTCCGCTCAATTCCGCAGACTTCGGGATAATGAGTGATTTCGAATTAAAAAGCCATGGTAAAAGACACTACGTCGTTTGCTTCGCGAAAAATGGGATATATATATTTTTAAATCTAATTTTAAACACAAGCGGAAATCGAAACCGAAACTTCGGCTCCGCCCGGCAACATTGGCCTCGGGCCGCCAAGTACATGGACATCACGTGGTACGAGATGTCACGTGATCCTCGACCCAACGACGGGCGGAATCGGGGCGGGCGTGTGGCAGGCGCGAGTGTCGTCTGCACCGCATTCTTAGCCACGTTTTGTATTGTATTGTATTGTATTGTATTTTATTGCACTTTTATTGTACAGTGCCGCCCGGTGTGCAGGTATTCAGGGAAAGGCAATGCGGCCATACACGTTTTGTGCCCCTGACACCGACCGGGCGGCGCTATAAATTGAGACTAGAGGGGGAAAAAAAAGGGGGGGGGGGCAACGAAGATACGTAAGTATCTGTCAGGAACAGACAAAAAGGTCCAGGCACACATAATGTACAGTACCAAAACAACACATACATGCACACACACGCACTATATGGGGGATGCGATTGCTCTGCACAGCTCCCGAATGTCATCACGGTGGTCGGGGAAAGTTTCTGTCATCTTTGGGGGGAGTGACCTCCAGAGAGTTGCAGCACGTATGAGCCACGACTTGCTGTGGCGCAGGGTCCGCGATAGAGGGGGCTGCAGCCTGCCGGTACGTTTGTTGAGGCGCAGTGGAAAGGGGACTTCAGGCGGACCGGTGCCCATAAAGAGGCAGAGCAACCTGATCGTGCCA